>JASDQU010309730.1:133827-160018 GCA_032191745.1 Picea mariana
TGGTTTCATTCCGACACTTCCTCAACCCCCTTTTGGAGGACTTTTCTCGTCTTCTACTAGTAGTATTAATCCTAGTGGCACTATTCCACCATTCACACCAAATTACCAGATTCCTATTGGTGGACAATTTCACCAGGGAGGTTTGACCCAACCCCCTCTAACCGGGAAAATTCCTATTGGAACGCACATCCCAATTGGAACATAACCCCCAATTGGAACATTGTCCCCAATTGGTACACAACCCCCATTTGGAGGACAAACCCTGCTGACCCCACCCTATGGACAAAATATACCTCCATCATTGGCCCAGTATTGGAATCAGTTGATAAAACATACTCCTCAATCGACTAGAGGTAAATAGCTTCCAGATGCATCCGTGATCCCCCCTAGTATCGACCACCCATATCCAGGTACGTCCAATCCTATTTGGGGTTCGAATGCTCAAACTCACATTCCTGTTCCAAGATACAATCCCATGAGATAATATCCTCTCCAACCACCACCGAATCTGCCTGGGTCTTCACATTATATGCAGACTACTTATGGTCCTACTGGTTTGCCGATGGTGCTTCCTCCCCAAATCCACTAGTACCCGTAGGTGAATCAACAGTTACCCTTCTTCGCCACTTTGGATCTCCTGGACTTGTCGAGGATTTTGAATGATCCAATTCGTTACTCTCCACAATGGCCTGCTATTCTAGCCAAGCTACCATCAGAAATCCCTAAATTCGATGGCAAAGAGAGAGAGGACCTGAACAATCACGTCATGACTTTTCACCTCTGGTGTTCATCCAACTCGTTGATGGATGACTCTATTCATTTATGTATTTTTCAACGAACCCTAACAGGTTCTGCTACGAAGTGGTATATAGAATTACCACGAGGTTTCTTCGCTGACTTCAACACCCTAGCTATGGATTTCCTCACTCACTACCAGTTACCGATCCGTTATGAAACAGGGACCGAGATTTTGAGTTCTTTTACACAAAACAAAGCCACTCATATATCCGATCACATTCATGAGTGGCGACGGAGATGACGTCTCATCAAACTCGAACTCCCCGATCAATTGCTGGCAAAGTGGTTCATGAAATCATTTGTGAACGACATCGGTCGTGACATCACCATGGGTGGAGTAGTCACGGAAGAGAAGGCCATAATTCGTGCTCAATAACTTGACCTCGTTTACTCACAAATGGGTACCCTTTACGACTTACTACCTGACTTACCTCGTCCTTCCACTTCCGCCACTTCAACTACTCCAGCTGCTTTGCATGCAGCCGAAGGTGTGATTGGCACTTTCCAGGCCCAACCACATTTCGCCTCAAACACCAACCCCAAACCTACTTCTTCTAATGTTCAAAATGATCCGTTTCCTGCCCCTCCCACTGGCAAGACTTCTGAGGTAAATGCAGTTCAATCTACCCCAGCCGGTAAAAACAAATCCAAAAAGGGAAGGGGTAAGAATAAGGAGGAAAAAAATACTTCTCAAGTAGAGCAAACCAAAACTAAACCTGTTGATGATCGGGATAAGCGCAAACCTCGATACCCTTGTCTTATCTGTGGTGATGATCACTACACGAAGGATTGTCCATGACGCACCGAGGTCACTAAGTTCCTTCAAGGAGCCCCAAAACCATCAGCTCCGGCCATTTTGTCCCAACCCTTCCCGTCTCAACAACAGGCTCAGTTGGTCATTCATGACCAACCCTCATCTTCTTATACATCCTATGTATTGAAGTGTACTGGTGATTCAAAGCAGAACGACATTGCACTCACCACTCAAGCCAAAGATTATTCTCCCTCTAAAGAGAAGGTTGATGACCTACCTCCTTCATTGGTACAACCCTCTCCAGTGACTCCACCTACCAACGGTCCTCTTCATCTCGAAAGACCAAGCCTTGACACAGTTCTTCGACCTCCCCCAAAGGGCGTCGTTCAGAAATCGGCTTTCAATCCTCATGCTCATGCTGCCCAAAACTACAACATTGTTGAAGATCTGGCCCAAGCACCTTCTGCGATGTCAACCCTCGAAGTCCTTCAAAGTTGTCCTGCACAACGGAAGGCACTGTTGAAAGCTATCAGTGGAATCGACCCGACGGATACGAATTTAATAATTTTTGACTTGGAAGATCACATTCCACGGTTACCCCCTCAACTCGTGTTCCAGATCCAAGTGATTGTCTCTGACAAAAACATTTGTCAAACCGTTATCGACGAGGGTGCCTCGACGTGTGTCATGTCTCTTACTTGCTAGAAATCCATTGGATCTCCCTCTTTAAACAAATCCCAGAACACTCTCAAAGCCTTCAATGGCTTCAGTTTTAAGCCCTACGGTGTCCTTCCTTCGTTGCCCATCACGTTAGAAGGCAAAACGGTCCAAGTCGAAGTGGAAGTCTTCGACGCTCCCCTTGATTACAATCTTCTTCTTGGCCGCAACTGGATCGATTCTATGTGTGCTGTTGTGTCGACCCTTTTCCATGTGGTACATTTCCCACATCAAGGGAAGGTAGTCACCGTCGACCAATTAGCCTTCTTTAACTCTGACACCCATACTGGCATTGTACCATTCATCGCTAAAACCCCACCAAGTTATGAGAACGTCGGTGTAGGCCTTCTTAAAGACTCTTCATTAATGGGTACTTTCTCCATTCCATCGCCCGATGTTCCACGCTCGTCTGTTGCTTCAATCAACATGATCTCCACCTCGATTCATGAACTTCCTACATCTCACAACCCATGGATAGTACTGACCCTGGAGATTATCTTAGTTACGGTGACGAAATGCCATTAAGTCCGGTCGAATCTGCCTATCAGGCCATTCAATCGACAACACCTTCTACCCCCTCTCTTGGTGAGTTGTCTCTGGATCCCTTCCATGTCATTTTTCCCACAGACGAGATGATCATGTCTATCATGGAGGACACCCCTTGGGATGATGGACATCATCATTCCATCCTCTTCCTGGAGCAACATACCATTGAAAACTACCAACGGATCTCGACCCCGTCGACCGTTGTCGCAATCTCAACTTTTCCCGAGTCTGCACACGTTGTGTTTTCCGAAGGGAACTTAAGAAATATATCGCCCACTATTCCCCTCGACATATCCGTCAACCCTGGAATTGTTGAAAATGTCCATATTGGAGCTTCGTGTTCCCGACGATATCGTCACCTATACGTCCCTTTTCAAAGAGTTTCGTGAAATATTTTCCTGGAGCTATGAAGAAATGTCGGGTATCGACCCTGACATTGTGATACATGAGATCAAGACATACCCTGATGCTAAACCTGTCCGGAAACACCTTCGTCCAGTTCACCCACATAAAGCGGCTGTTATCAAGCTCGAAGTCGAGAAACTTCTTAAAGCCGACTTTATTTGCCCAGTGGCCCTCACTGACTGGGTTTCCAATCTTGTCCCGATCGACAAGAAACAAGGCATAATTCGTGTATGCGTTGATTACAGGGATATCAACAAAGATTGTCCCCAAGACAACTTTCCTACCCCTTTCGTCGATCAGATTGTTGACGATTGCGCCAGAAGTGCAATATTCTCTCTGATGGATGGTTTCTCCGGGTATAATCAAATCAACATTGTTCCCGAGGATCAACATAAGACTGATTTTATTTTTCCTTGGGGCACTTTTTCCTTCCATGATATCAAGCACATCATTCAACCATATCTGGACGATTTACCCGCTCACTCAATGCGTTGAGTCGATCATCCAACCCACCTCCGAGCCATTTTCGTCCACTGTTGGTTTTACCTTATACGTTTGAATCCTCATAAGTGTGTTTTCTATGTGGAATCCGGTCGACTTCTAGGATTTATTGTTTCATGTCAAGGGATCAGGGTGGATCCTTTAAAGGTTGAGGCGATCCTTAATCTCCCTCCTCCTTCTACACTCACCAGTTGCAAAGTTTGCAGGGGAAAGCAAACTTTTTTCGTCGTTTTATCCCAAATTATGCCGAGATCACTCGTGGATTTACGCAGCTCCTTAAAAAGGGGTCTGAGTTCGTATGGGATACCATTTCCAACAATGCCTTCGAAGCCTTGAAATTTTCCCTAATGCGTGCTCCGCTTCTCTTTCTCCCCGATTATAGCCGTGATTATTTCCTCTACCTTGCTGCCTCGGATTACACCATTGGTATGGTTCTCGTCCAAGAGGATGATGCTAACGATGAACATGTTATCTACTACTTGAGTCGAAGTCTAAGGCCTACCAAAATCAAGTATGTACATGTCAAAAAACTGGCCTTGGCAGTTGTCCAAGCCATCCAACGCTTCCGGCACTATATCCTCTTGTGCAAGACTACAGTGATTTCTAACTGCAACCCTATGCAACACATTCTCACACGTCAATTGCTAGGGGGAAAATACTCCAAATGGATTGTGATACTTTAGGAGTTTGACTTGGAATTCGAACGCGCCAAGTCCAAGAAGTCCATAGTGTTTGCTGAGTTGATAAGTGACTTTCCCTATTCTGAAACGGAAAATGTAGCAGCTGATTCATTACCCGATGAATCCCTTTTCCTCATCAGCTCTGATGATCTTTGGTATGGCAATATCATCATATATCTCCAAACCTAGAATTTCCGGCCAACTTTGTCTAGTACTGATCGACGTCAAATACGATACCAAGCTCATCAATATATTATCCTCGGGGATACTCTTTATCAACGGGCGATTGACTCCGTTTTTCGACGATGCGTAACGTTCGACGAAGCCAAGAAAGCTCTGAATGACTGCCATTCTGGATCCTGTGGTGGTCATATGTCTGAGTATGCTACTGCCCAGAAGATCTTACGAGCAGGGTATTTTTGGCCTTCTTTATTTAACGACTGCATAATCGCCATTCAAAAATGCCATGCTTGCCAGACCTATAATCACAAGATACGGTCGCATCCCGCTCCTCTTCACCCTGTGGTCTCCATTGGTCCCTTTGAGAAATGGGGCATCGATTTCATGACATGTCACCCTCACTTGTCTGGGGGGCATGGATACATTATTGTAGCCGTCGATTACTTTACGAAATGGGCTGAGGCGATGCCGACATTTGACAACACTGGAAAGACCACAACATTATTCATTTTTAATCACATCATAGCTCATTTTGGTGTCCCCCAGGCTATCATCACTGATCATGGTAGCCACTTTAGAAACTTCATGATGTCCGAACTTACTGAAAAGTTGGGTCTTCGCCATGAAAACTCAATGCCCTATTACCCACAAGCCAACGGCCAAGTCGAAGCAATTAACAAATTTCTTATAACTATGCTCTGACGAATGATAGGGATTCACAAAACAAGTTGGCACACAATGTTGTTTTCGGCATTGTGGGCTTACCGGACATTCGTCAAGTCCGCTACTAGGTTTACACCTTTTCAGTTAGTCTATGGTTTGGAAGCCATTCTCCCGATTGAATGCAAGATACCCTCTTTAAAACTAGCTGTTGAACTCCTACCAAACACTTCTGCTGAGGAAGAACATCTGTTGTATCTTATGCAATTAGACGAAACTCGACGCGATGCTACCCTAGTCATAGAAGCTCAGAAAAAATGTGTCAAGGCCCAATACGACAAACATGTCAAGCCTCGTGTTTTCTCTGAAGGAGATCCCGTTCTCCTCTATGAACAAGATCGAGATATGCTAGGAGCTAGAAAATTCGAAGCCATGTGGCGAGGTCCTTATATCGTTCAATGAGTTTTGGAAAAAGGGGCTTATGAGTTAGTAGATTACGATGGTGTCCCTTTGAGTGAACCCAAGAATGGGTTGTACTTGAAGAAGTACTATGCATAAAATCACCTGTGCACGAGTACTTGTATTTTTATTGTATCATACTTCTTGTGTGTTACTGTAGCTTGCTTTTGTCATTATCTGGTATTTGCCCTTATGTGACATTGTGTTTTATTTCTAGATGTCGGAGTCTTCGCTACCCTACATTGGCTTCGCTGATGGCGCTAGCCGTAGTACTCAGAACCTTGCTTCCGCTGCATGGGCGATTTACACCCCTACAAATGAACTGGTCTCCTTACGAGGTGTGTGCCTCGACCGTGCGACCAACAATATTGTAGAGTATAGAGCCATTATCGAATTGTTGATTGATGCTATCTCGCTCAGAATCCGTCATTTGGTTGTGCGACTCGATTTGCAGCTTGTAGTACTACAGTTAAGTAATGTCTACACTATTTGAAGTCCTACTTTGTTACGGGTGTATTTGCGAATTCACCTCTTGGAACGTTATTTTGATTATATTGAATATCAACATATTCCTAGATGTCTAAATACATTAACTGATGCATTGGCTAACTATGTATTAGACAGACATTTGGATCATTTATAAATCAATCACATCAATGTTCACACAACACAAGATAAACTGGTAGAAGCTGTATGTATATATAACGATCAAAAGAGTTTTTTACAAAAAGTTTTGTCCGAGGACCAAAATGTCAAAATCTGAAGCTCATAGCTTCTACAAAGTGACGTCATGGATGACGTTCATGGTAACACACGACTACCCGGGAAACCCTATGGAGCAGTCGACCGATAGACTCTAACACTCCTACTGTATGATGCTAATAACGTCGTGGAACCTCTCTAAGAGGCATGTCTGGAATATCTGCTGTCAAACCCTCTAGGTTTTGTTCCACCGGTTCATAATCCTCGACATCCCATCATGGCACTGGAGCCACCTCTCCTTGTCGCTGAATGGGAGAAGTACCAGGAGGTCGGTAAGGTCCCACATCTGTGTCACCAAAAAATAATTTTGTATTTAGACCTTGGACGAACATTAAAAAACATTTTCATATGATAAAATTCCCAAAAACATTTAAAAAATAAAAAATGTGTACTTCTTACCAAGTTCCCCCCACTGAGCACCCTCGGGTAGGACCAAGTCCGGATCTCCTCGGAAATCCAACCCGGCATAAGCATAATCGTCGACCATCAACATCTGTGGTCGCAACCAGTCGAAGAAGGTATCATCATATTTGATAATTGGTCCAGCTACGTGCCAGGCCATGAGCTGACACCATCTCAAAATTTTTGGATCTGTTGGGGCCGGTAAATTCCATTCAACCTGCAGTCTTAGTAAGGGAACCCTCTCGAGAAAGAAGGACAACAACAAAGACCCGTACCCGAATTGCTTCAGGTTACCTCGCCTGCATTTGGTCAACTTCCTTTTCATGCTACGAAGCACTGCATCTGCCCAGTTAAAAACCCGAGGCTCAGTACACTCTATGGCATACTGAAAGTATCTCTGAAGAGACATGTGAGGAGCAGAGCTCCCAGCCATATGAGAAATGGTAAACAAAATAGTGCGGAGGGTCAAATCCTGCACTCCCCAAATAACTACTTTCCTTTTGCTCCTCTCTGCCTCTGGAACATGGTGCAAGCGACAATACTCACTCATGGGTAGCCCACCACCTCTACTACTAGTCAGGTTCACGTGGTACCCACGCCGTGACAGTCCTGTCAGGAAGTAAATGTCCTCAATATCTAAGGACAATGTGTGGAACCCTACATGGAATACTTGCTGATCAAGATCCCACATATGCACAAGGTACTCCAATAACCTGACTTGGGCCCTCATGCCCGGGATACGAAAGTACTTCAGAAGACCACAGTCTCGTAAAGCAGCAATGGTGGGCAGATGATTTTCGGCAATGGAATTATCTTCTTCATGCTCCCTTTCGCGCCATTCCAGAACCATTGTGATGGCCAAATACCTGCATAAGAAGCACAAGAAGAAGATTAATAACTCTATTCACAAATTGGTATCTTTTCATTGGGCAAATTTTAAATTTTTTTTTACTCTTTGCGGTTCTCGCAGGTTCCCTTTAGGCATAGTGCAAGGTTCTCACAGGTGCCTTTGGGMTCACCTGCGAGAATGACCCATTCTCGCAGGTCCCGTGTAGCTCACYTGCGAGAATGGCTGAGCGCAATATTAACCCTCAAAACCAACTCAAAAATGTGTTTTTGCCAATGAAAATGAAAAATTAAACCATGAAAAAGTAGAGGACAAAGTGCCTACCTCACTACTGTTGACGGTTCGTCGAATGGATGCTCGTAACTCCCRCAATCCGACGCCGAATTTCAAGGGTAAAAGAGGGGTTTTTGGGCTCAAATAGTGGTAAAGTTAAAATGATATGGTAAAAATAGTTTTTACTTCTTTATATTTACTTTTACCATGTTATTGAATTTTTATAATTATTTATTTATTAAAACTTAATCCCTATTKCCCTTTTGAGTACAACTTTTGCAGGCGTAACGACTTCGATGTTCATGTAMAGGGATGCAGACCTATTTTTCTTCTTCATCGCATGTTTTGTTTGTTTTTTATGGTTTTTGTATAAAACCTCGAGCTAGGTCTTTGTCCGTTCTCACGCTCGAAAATACACGAGAACACGATCGAGCATACTTTTATCACTTTTTCGGGCTCAACAAGGTTATAGAAAAAGGAACCCCCCTGGAGTCCTCTTTAAGCTCTTTTTAGACTCTCTAAACATGAAAAGATAGCCGAGCGACCTTGCTATTTTCACGCTCGATAAAGTATTTGAAGAAAGCGTCTAGTGGGCGATAATTTATCTCTTTTTCGGTCTCATCAGACTATTTTATGAAAAAGGAACTGAGAGAGTTCTCTTTTAAGTGTTTTTCCAAACTCTATAATCATGAAAAACCTTCAAGTTTTCTATCTTTGGACTCGTTAAACAAACATCGACAGACCCGTCATGGGATCGAACCACTCCTTCCTAGGGTTTGTTAAAAATACTCCGAAGGACTCATCCGAAGGATGAGCTTATATCAACAAGCATATGTTATCCTCCTCAAGCATGCGTAAAAATAAAGAGGTACTCACTAGAAATGGTGGGGGAAAATTTGGGAAAGGGATATGTTCTCATATTCATATTAATTGGCAGTAAGTGTCACTCTTGAACATGACATCCCCTATTCATTATTTGAAGCCGGTTTGGGAAATCCATTTGTCTCTCATTTGATTTGCTACAAGGTCATACCCTGCATCGTCTCTGAGTCAATGCTGCCAAATCATTGGTCGTGTCGTTCATATGTTCAAGAGAAGTTCATCCGAAACCTCTATTGAGTCGGCCATCTGCAGTTGTCCATTCTCTTCATATCGACCTTCCTTGTGTCTAGTCCAACTTACATCATACTTTGTTTCACCTTCAAAATCTATTACTCATTTCGTGTCATTGATGGGGGATACATCAAGGCCCTCCTGTGACGAGTTTTGTTCCGTCGACTTCAGCTCATTATCCAGAATCAAGACTTAGAAATTTTTTGGTACCTTGGAACCTGCATGCCTCAATGGCAGGTTTCCTCGCTTTCGATAGTGGGTTTGCATCATTGACCCCTGATCGAAATATTTCGTCGGATGTTTGACCTCAACTCATTCATTCACATTCGAAGGATTGTACTAGAGTACCTTGGGAGTCATTGACATTAATGGTGATTTCCCTCGCACTTGTTAACGGTTTCATCAATGACCGGTAATCAAGTGGTTTCTACCATGTTCGACTTCAACACATGTAATCACATGGTTAGATTCGTACTTTTGGGTGACAAGATTGAAGACCCTGGATATTATCTCTTTGTCTAGGTTTCGATGGAATATGTATAATTTGTGACACATAGATCCACTTTGTATGTCTTGTGGCTATGTTGTCTTAATTTGAATTTTCTCGCATAGATCCACAGTGTATTCTTGGTGGCTATGCTATATTTTGACGGCATGGATCCACAGTGTATGATTGGTGGCCATGACCTATGTCTACAATGTCATCCATCTATGATCTGAGTATGGGAATGCCTACCTCAAAATTAATATATATGATATTCTGCAGATGCTTGGTTGTTCGCAGGTTTCCGATTAGGTGCGCTCCTGGTTTCCGACACACACGTGCAGTTTACAAAGTCTTTCGGCTGTCACTGATTTCGGCCTCATACTTTGGGGGGCATTCTATTACCCATGATTTTGGTCAATCTTGATGGTGTACTCAGGCTCCTCATAAGAACTTTCTCCTGAGAAAAGTGACATTCATCTCTTCCTAGAAAACTTACTTTTGAAGAGAGTTCACAGGTTGATAATATCCTAGGATGCGAGAATGACCCATTCTTGTAGGCTGCCTTAAGCTAGGGCGCGAACTTCTCACACTGTTGTACATAGATAGGGCTTGAACTTGTTCTAAAGCTTGGCAAAAGATGAAGTCTTGATGGTTCTAGAAGGGAATCTTCTAGAAGAATGGGTTGACATTCGAATGGTTATCTTTGTATTGGTTTCCCTGATATTGTGGGATCATTCTTATCCAAGTAACCATCTTATCCTCTCCTATATATTGATGGAATTATCATGGAAAAGGTTAAGCAAGATTCATTGGAGAATTGGTGAAAGTATTGTGTGAAGGACCTAGCTTGAATAGGAGCTTGGAGACTCTAGCAAGTCTATCAAGAGGAATTGTATTTTCTTCATACAAGGATTGAGAAAGTGTGTGTGTTGGAGCCAAGAGCCACCGAAAGGAATCTTGCGACATCAAGGCGATCAGGTTGTATCTTCTACTTTCGATTAATATGATACAGTGGCATGTCCTTTTCCCATAAAGTCATTCATACTTTATTGTGTAATTCCTTGATCATACACATAAGTTGACAGTTGAATATATTTTGCTATTTTCACTTTGGTTGGTTTGTGTTGTCTTGGTCTTGACCTCGCGAGAGCACCGGAGCGAAGCGGGAGAAACAGAGACCCTAGGAAGTGATACAAAGCTATGTTACTTGTTCCTCCCTACTAGCTAATTCAATGGTCAAAACTTAGGGAAAGAGTCATGTCCTGTCCTGTTTTGTTCTAGATCCAGGTGGATCTAGGGAGATCTGTTAGTGTCAGCACCTACCGATTAGTCCGATAACACCACATCTTTTTGAATATTTTTGAAATCTTGCTGATATGTGTACATAATGCACTAAGGACAATGCATAAATAAGGGGAGGGGATCTTAATATCCCTAGGCCGAACCCAATTGTAAATGTAAATGCAAATTTACTTAAGATGGTGAGCTGTTTGATATCATTTTTTGTATGCACCTTCCATGGTATAGTGCACACATGCACTGCACACTAAAATGATGAAGTGTGCTCTTTCCAAGATACCATGCACATCAAACTTAAGTGTGTGCGATTTTGAGGCCAGGGAGCCTTTGTGTATATGTTGTGTTTTATAGGATGGTGAGCGAGTTATTATAAGCTAGGAGGCTTATGTTTTGTATTAGGCCCGAGAGCCTAGATGCTAAAGGCCAGTGAACCTATTTTTGTATATGTCTCATCATTAATATAATACATCGTTATGTGTAGACCGACCATGATAAAAGCGTATGGGGGACTAAACTCCACTAGTTAGTGAAAGGGGGGGTGGGGATAAAAGTTAAGAAAAAGGGACAAACTAGGGATCTTAAGCCAAAAAGGAATATTATATTAATATTCCTTAAAGTATAAATTATGGATAATTATTTTATCCTAAGTTCTAAGGATGGGGACAAGTGGGCCAAAGTAGCTCCCAACATGACAAGTGTCAATTTGGGAACATGCATACATATTGTTGGGACTTAGTTCATTTTGCTATCATTACATCAACATTCACTCACTCATTGAGCTGTCCTCTGTACCTGTATCCGTACCTATACCCATACCATATCCGTACCCATACCTATATCTGTACCTGGTTAGCTTGTGAACTGGATTGAAGAAGCGGGTTGTCAGGCTCATGGGAAACTAAAGAGGCGGGTTGTCAGGCCCATGAGCAATTTATCTCTAGGAGAGAGAATTATTGGGAATTGATTCCCAAAGGTGCTAAACTGCAACTACAGGGTTGTGAGACTTCCTGTCCAGCATGTTGCTGAAGACTTGGAAGGGAAGTGGGGCATCTGAGGAATTGTTGAGTAGAGAAGGGGCACACTTTCTAGGGTGGGACAGGCATGTGCGAAATGAGGAATTGTAGGATGTTAGTTTGAGTTGGTACCTATGACATAGTCTTTCCTGTTCTCTAAGATACATCAGCCTGGTTAGGAATCCCTTTACATGGGTGGAGTTTAGTCCCAGCTCGGGGGTGACCCACTACTAAGAGTGACGAGCAGTGTGGTCTAAGGTTGGGAGGTTCGCTGAAGGTCTGCAGATAGTTGGTGATATTGTTACCAAGATAACTGTCAATTGTGTGTTATTTTTATGCTGCATTATTATTTATGTGTTTATGTTTATGGGTTTTTCCGGTGTGTGGTTTATACCTGTCTTTATATTTTATGGTATTTCCTGTCTATGCTGCATGAATATGTTAGCTGTTATTTCCGTATGAATCTATGTATTTATAGAATTTATTTCCTGTTTTAAGTTTTACATATGAAGTTCTGCAGGAGTTTCTATGTGTATATGTTTTAATTTGCATAAAGTTCACAAATCTTTACGTGGCATAGCCCAGTTAGATGTTGGGGATGTTACATTTTTTGTCGGTAATCTAATCCAATCCTCAATATATAAGAGATCTATATATTTTTGCTTCATAACAAGATTCTAAAGCCCCTCTTATTTTAATAACCTCTAAGACTCTTACCAAACAAAGCATGTCCAAAACGATGTATATTTTCAATCCCCAATCCCCATCTTCTTTGAGTTTGGCTATCTTATTCCATTTACAGAGAGAATGCCTTCCCTTTCTTTCTTCCTTGTCTACAAGAAACTAACTACATTTGTTTCTTATATTTTCTAATATTCCCTTTGAGGGGCAATAGGTGCGCCGAGGCAGGGGGGGGGGGTCTTTATGATCCTAAAGGAACATAAATAACTTAATTTTCTTGGGGATTGGGCCGATATACTAAAAATTAGGATGAGGTAATGGATTTATACATGGGATTGAAACTAATCAATTCTGATCAATGCAAGGATGTAATAGTAATAGGAGACTCATAACTTATAATAAAGGGTGCTAGAAAGCAATTTGAACATGATCATCACAATCTTGTTAGAGAAATCCAAAGAATATTGAAGGAAGAAAAAAAATTCAAGAAGGTGGAGTACTATCACATTCTAAGGACTGTGAACCAGAAAGAATACACTTTGTCCAAGGAAGCATGTGGCGTAGATCAAGGTACGTTAAGGGATAATCAAATTTTTAAATCCACTTATCTTCCTTAAGCTTAATGATTAACAAATTATTTTTTTTGGGGGGGAATCCCCATACCACTAATCACATTTATGAGGATCCCAAGTACCAAAACAAGCACAAATGTCAATTATATAGGGTATCACTTAGCATGGCATCTGAATTATATCATCCCTTTCATCCTTCTAGCTCGTCACCTGATTGAGGCATGCGTGGACTTATTACCCGTTCCTTCGTCTAATTATTAATGCAGGTGGGAGATCCCTCGTTCACATATCTTGGCTCCTATGGATTCTTGGGACCATCACAATGGTTTTGACGATGATATAGTCTATATGTAGGTTTTCCTAGGTGGTTTTTGGGATCCCTGTACAAGCCTTGATAGGAATTGGAATGGCATCATCGACTTCTCTATGAAAATAAACCCCTTCTCTAGTTTGGGGTTCTTCTATGGTATTTTGTTTGGTGCAATCCCCAATTTATTTGGTCCAATTTCAGAGTGCTATTTGGATTCCTACATGAAATTCAAGGTGATTCTACCTCTAGCAAGGCGATAGTTGCAAGGTGGTGCAGTCATAAACAATCTTTCCCCTATAATTTTTTTGAATTATAAGAGGTAAAAAGGAAATTCAAAGTGAAATATTCAGTAATTATGGACACCAAGCATGCCATTGTTTGCTTGGAAGAAAGGAGCCAAGAGCATGAGGAGAGTCAGATAGGGAAATTGTGGTAATTATGGAAGTAGTTAATAGGCAAGACAAAATCATCCAGGAACTGAAATTGGAGAAGCAACTTCTTAATTATATTGTAGCAACATTAATGGATTTTCACAATATGACTCAGAATCAGACAACCAACACAGTGGGGTCAATTTGCAGGTTATGATGGATTCACAGTGCAACAAATAGCTCCAATGTCATATAAGGACATAGGGGGATAGAACCAAGTGGATACTGAACTCAAACTCTCTTAGACTAGTTTATTTCAATGTTTTTAAAAGTCTCTTTGCTACTTGGGAAATATGTTAAGATATACACTTGTAAATATGTTAGAAAAAACACATAATTAGGTACTATTTTCTTTGAAAGAGAGGTTGGATTTTTGTATCAGAATAGTTTTCTTCAACTATTTTTTGAATCATCTATATATTATTCTATTGTTAAGCTTAGTTGCAACATTTTGTTAATAGGACTAGTTTGGGTATCATTGTTGGGATATTTTGAATTTTTATGGAAAGGACACCCTTTTGAGCCACCCTTATTGCATCATATATCTTATTGTTATATAAGAAACCAATTTTTTTTTATGATATAGAATATGGGAAAACCCCCTTTATCCTTGATGTCACGATCTTGGTTATTATTTCCTATATAGTATTACATAAGGAGATTAGTCTATAATCCTCAAAGTTATTAGGATTCTTCTTCTTGGGAATTAGTGCTATAAAGGTTAAGTTCAATGAACCTAACACTTTTCTTGCAGGTCTTCATTCCTCCACTACCCCCATAACATATTCCTCCAACAATTCATAGAATCCCAAATAGAATTCCATTGTTCATCCATTTGGACCTGCACTTTTTGACTTCCTTTTTTGTTTGTTTGTTAGAAATTCCTGTCACTTGTGGGGCCAACATTTCAACCATTGGATAAGAAACCACAACCTAAGGACATCTAAGTCATCAAAATCACCCAGGGATCTCACCCGACCTGGGCCGCACCAACCCTTAACATGGCTAGATTTTAGGTGTCTCCTCCTAACTATACACACCGTAAGGGTATTGAACTTATATCACCTAACAAATGAAACCCACACCTTAACTGGATGTGCTAGCGAGAATTGACTATACTTTTTTACTTCTAAGAAGATTCTAAAACAACTTTAAGTTCCTCTTTAGTCATTTCTACTATTATTTCCTCGATTTTTCTTGATCCAAGGGTCTTGGGAATAAGGACATCATTTTAATTATTTCTTTAATATGTGCCCTAGGTGGCTCTTGGTAGATGTTTTTGAAATGTGTTACCTCCATATCTAAAATCTTCTAGAACTTGTTGACCTTAGTCCCATTTTCCTTTCTCATTTCCCATATGGTATTTACATTTTTCCGGTGCTTTGCATAGTTCTAAAATAATTTAGTGTTCTCATATCCTTCAACTAACCAAGTTTCTATGCTTTTCATTCTCCATTTTGCTTCCTCCCACTCCAACATCTTCCTCTTATTTTCCTCCAATGCCTTTAGCATCCTCTTTTCATCTTCTGAGAATATTCCACCAATATTTAGATTGATTTTTTTTTTTTATATTTGAACTTTGGCCTCCTCTAAGTCCTTTTGGGATTTTTGAAACTTGATTTTTTCCCATTCTCCTATGACATTCTTGATTTTATTTATAATTCTTACAAATTAAAGCATAATAAATTTCCCATTTCTTGGATTATACCTATTCTAGTTTTGGATGACCAAATTCCTAAATTGCTCACTCTCCATCCATTTAAGGTTGAATTTGAATGGAGTTGGATGTTAGATCAAATTCTTCTCTATTTATAAAAGGACTAGAAGATGATGGAGAACCAACATGTCCAATTGAAGATTTAATCTAGTTTTCTTACTCCAATATTTGTTCTACAACCATAAACCTATCCAACCTTTTTGAAATCCCTTCATCTCCAACCCTAAATCTCCTCCATGTTAGGGCTAGTTTTGTTGGCATGCCATCACAATATAGTCTTTGATTCTTCAAACATATGAATGGAATATTCTACTAGAGAATCTTCCCTTGCACTAGATCCCTAATCTTCCCCTCTTCTCATAGTAAGATACCCTCCTAAAATTACATTTTCTTCTTTGAGTGTCCCCTAAGTAAAATGGTTGTCCCATAAAACTTTTATGTCCTCATACAACCCATATAGGTTGAATATGGGAAAGGGTTTACGTATTTCCATTGACTAAATTTTTGTAACAAACCCACATTAATATTAAATGTGTTAATGAGATTGAGGGAGGTATCCTAACCTGTTAGTAACCCCCTTGATTTCCCATTAGAATTTAACGTGAAAAATTTCAAATCTTTTAAGAAGGTCAGGGAAATTTCTTTTTCTTTATCACCTTCACACATTGTCTCTTGTATCAAAATAATCTTTGGATTTAACTAAGTAACCATATTTTGAGGATTAAGTTTTTGTGAGAGCCCCGCACCTTGTTTTAATTATGGAGAGAATGATCATGATTTAAATTTTCCCAAGGCATTCCTTTCTCTAAGGAACCCTTATTGGTCTATTGTTTACCTTCTAGGATTTATTTCTATTCTTTTTGTTTGATAAAAATGTTGGAACACACCTAATTTTGAACTTTTGAGCTCTATATTTTTCACATCTTAGAAATAAAATTTTACCCAAAAATAAAAAAGCAAAAACTTAGAGAAGTTGCCTTTTAATTTTAAATCAAATTCATTGGTTGTTATTTAGCAATAAGGTGCTTACAATATCTGTCGTTGATGAGTTTCCCTAATTGGATCTAACGATCCTAATTATCTCCGAAGTTTTGTTGTTGCCTGATTTTTAAAGAGTAAGTCTCTAACAGTGGCTTCGCAGCTCCGCGCTTCGAGTATTCCAACAAATCTAAGCAGTAAAAACCCCGAAACTCTGAAGATCGAAGATAACAACTCATGATAAGTCCTGAAGAACTTACGGACGCGTCATAGGACACGTGTCTTTTAAATCTTTCATGGGTTGACACGTGGCACTTATTTTTGGCATTTCCATTGGATGATTCACACGTTTTCGACTGACACGTGGCACCTCACTTTTCTTGACACGTCATCCATAATGATGTCATCTCTGCCACGTTACTCTGGGAGATGGCCCTTCAAGAGTTTTAACAAAGATTGAGTTCACAAATGACCAAAGTATCAAAGTGCAGAAGTATTGGACATTACAAAAAGTAAAAAGGAGTTAATAAAACATTTAATAACGAAGGTTAATTACTATTAAGAGTGAATTAATTACTTCGCCGTTTCAAATTTCAGAAAGTTTCCTTTGTGTAATATTCAAAACCTCCGAAGTCCAAATTTTCAAAATACTTAAAGTTAAACATGATTAATGAAGACTTAAGAGTGATTACTCAAAAATTAATTGTTTCGCAGTTTCAGATTTCAAGAAATTTCTCTTGTGTTATATTCAAAACCTCCAAGGTCCGAAATTCTGAAAGACTTGATGTTAATACAATGTTATAAACATGATTAATTAAGATTTAAAAGTGATTACTTAGAGATTAGCTCCTCCGTGAATTTCGACTTTGGGAGATCTCCACCCTGTCACATCCAAAACTCCCAAACCCGAACCATTGAAGTATTGATGGCATTTATGATCGATTAAGGATAATGTTAGAACAAGATTTGCCTCACCCTATGCAATCTTGTACAGAGGGCCTTACTCCATTTCCCTATGCAGACTTACTTTCCCTGATTAATGAATCCAGAGACAAAAATAAATATTTTTCCACTTGTACGCACCTTGCAACCTATACAACAAGTGTATAGGCTGGCTGCTCCACTATAGCCCACGTACATCGAGATTTGTGCTAGAAAATCAAAATTAAATGTCGAGTTTCCAAGTCACGATAGGAGATCTCTGATCCTTTCCCTTCCATATAATGGAAACATTTCGACTCAGCCCTTCAGTTTCATTTTGAAGGCTATAAAAAAGCCAATTTCGAGCTATGGAAAATGCGAGAAAATTCAACTTTGAGAGAAAAGTTACTTTGGAGAAATTATTACTCCATTGTTGAGTCTGCATCCCTTTGTCCTTTAAGTCTGAACACAGTGTTCAACACCCAAGATCTTCCCTTATTGATGGAGAACCTCTTTGTCTCCCTTATATGAGCTTGCCTTTGGCGGAGGATTGAAGTGGTGGAGGTCCAATTGGAAGGAACTCGGTTTCTTGGTTACGAACCGTGCTGATAGGAAAGTCTGTAATGTTTTCACTTCTGCTGATCATTTATTAATAAAAATAGTCCTTTCCCATCCAATTGATATCTTGCAAATATATGTGTTATGATCCATGGGAATGCTTGTTTTGTATATTAATGGATTATGTTATCTAATGTGCTAACCTTTTATATTATCACTATATGCTTGCTTTGCTTGTTTGTTGAGAACTTGTTGTAGGTATAAAGATTTGGGTCGAAGTGCTCAACGGTGGACATCATCAAATGTTTGGACAAGGTAGGCCTCTTTCTTACCTTGCTTTCACATTGGTTTACATAGAATATTTTTGGAATGGAGTTGATTTCTGTAGTCATACCTGTCTGTTGTGGTTCACCCTAGCCATAGAGAGATTTTCCTCATAACAAATAATGATTTCAAGTAAGGATTGTGAATCGCCAAGTAAGCTTATTCTGTTTCTTTGAGGATTATGGCGCTACGAAAATTTGCAAAGAAGCTTGATCCATCGGATGATGATTCAAACCTGAAAAAATATGTTCTATTGGACACTACTCCACGAGTTGTGGACACCATTAAAACTTGGACACAGGTTTTTGAGGTACTAGAGCATGAAATCATCAACTGTACAGACGACTCTGCTGAAGAAGATGATGAATCTTACACAACTAATCTTAGACATGTAGCACAGTCAGAGCTGCATAAGATAGTTTCACGATCGAGAATCATACCTTACAACGATATGATAAATTGGGTCTTGGAACATGTCAACACCCAGACCAGGAGCATCATCAACCACCAGCAGGTCGTCGTCGACTCTTTCTGACCATAACACCTACAAGTAATGTACAATATTTCCCTTACTCCTAAATACACTTACAATGCTACATTTCTTCTAGAGTTTGGGAAAAAGGAATACACCTAATACGCCAGACATGGACATGATATAATCAAAACTTGGTGGGGGCATCCAGAAAAGTTCAGGGCCGACGCTCATGGTACGTACGCCACAACGTCTTTGGACACTCATATGTTGTACGTAGCCATGATGCTCTGTATTCTGTTCATGAATAAGAACCCTACACATTTCTTGGTTGAATGGATAGCCATCATGAATGAATTAGTCGAGGGTTACACCTTCAATTGGGCCAAAATGCTATCTGATAATTTGGCCAAGGAAATTACTGAGTATAAATCAACAAAATCAAAAATGCATCCTGCCCCTTTTTACATGTCGGCATATGTTAAGGATGCCATCTGTTTCATGAACCCTTTTCCTCTAATGAACTAGAGTTGGACCCCAGCTAGTTCTAAATGTATTCATTTTTATCTCTCCAAGTTATCAGAGGAGAATGCCAAAGATTTATTTTACGAAATCTGTCACAATGTGGTGGTACTGCTTCACATAGATATTTATGGTCACCCACCTCCCCGGATTTCAGAAAGGATTATGGGGAACTTGGTCAAGATTGTAGACTGGTTCATTGAGGATAATTTCTCCTATATTAGATTATTTGGTTGTTTGGTTCCTCCTCATGCCCTCCCAGACTTTTTACCCGACATACTAGTGTGCAGAGAAGTGACGTACCAGACAGTGGTAGTAGGTATCACTAAGGAGTTAAAAGAACACAAAAAAATGTTTGACCGACTTTCCCCATTCAAGTTGGCATGTTTACATTATTAGATTTTGTTCACTCTAAAGTGAAGGCTGCAGCCCTAGAGGATGTCAAATTGGTTGACATCAAATTCAAAAATCATGATCCACATAATATAGTGGAAAATCATATGGCTCAGTTTAACATGAAGATATACATCCACGAGAATTATCCCTATGAAGAAATGGTCAGGGGAGTTAGATCTTTTGAGGAAGTATGAATAAGATTCTAGACTCTGCCCGCTAACCAATAAGCTGGTTTCCTCAGCTTTCAGAAACACAGGCGAAACAATTTACCGAAGATACTACAAGGAGAGTCAATATCCATGCCTCCTTCATAGGAATCTGGGCCTACAAGATCTGAGCCAACTTCCTCCACTAAGAACAAAGTTGAGGAGGTCCCGAAAAGGCCAGAAGTGTTATTTCATGAGATAAGAACATCACTATTAGGACTGAATGATCCATGTAACATCCCAGTTTTAACCCTTATGAACTATAATGTATTGTGTAATTGTGACTTAGGATGGTGAGCCGGTAAAGTTGAAAAGGGGCCAGAGTGCCTAGGAAATGTAACACTTCATATACATTAATAAAATACATCGTTGGATGCAAGACGGACAAGGACAAAAGAGATAGGGGGATATAATTCCACGAGAGAGGGGGATTGAGGGGCTAAGTCTTTTTATTATTATTTTATTTACCCATAATTGATTTTATGGAGAAAAGGGGTTACATGAGCTTCTTGGGGGAGGCCATGTGGTTCTTGATTTCCAAGTAATTATATAAACCCATCTTTGGTTTGGGTGGGGGTTCATTGGTTCTTATTCATTCATTGTTACACCTTTTCCACTCTTCATTTTTGGGAGCCTCACTCTTTCTGCATTCATATTCTCTTGGTCTGTGAATGGATATGAATGGCTGTGTGAGGGTGTATTGGGGTGAAGTTAGGGGATCACTCTTCCCCTAGTTCATCTTCTTCCCCTTGTTCTCTTGTTCTTCTTCCTCATCACTCACTTCTGCTAGTTTGTGTGCTCTTGGGATGAGCATGGAAATGAATGGCAGAAAGAGGAGAGTCATCATTGAATGGATGTAGTGATTTATTGATCATTCCAGGAGGGAATGGATGCCTATGTGCATGAGATTGATGGTAGTTCAGATGGAACTGTCCACAACTGAGAGTCCTTGGAGTTTCTAGTAGGGATATTCCCTGAACAGTAGCACTGGATCCTTGAAGAGAAATGGAACAACCTCAGGGACTGCATGGCAGAGAAAGGTGTTCATTTATTGGGGTTGTACAGGATGAGGGGGAAAGAGAGATGGAAATTAGGATTTTCTATGAGGTTGGGAAACCTGAGAGCTACTTAACCAACTTCTGCGTTTTTAGACTTGGCCCAGGAATCATCCTTGTGGATTCATAGCCCTGGCTCTGGGGTGACCCACTGTTGAGAGTAAATGAACAACAATGTCTATGTATGGGAGGAACGTCCTTGGTTTGCAGCTAGTTGGTGAACGTTTACTTGCAAAGATAAGTGATCTATTTGTTTTCTGTGTAATGCTTATTTCCACTGTGTATTTAATTATCTCTGAGATATGTATTTTAATGTGCCTGTCTGCAGGCTATTTGTTGTGCATGACACATTGCTTATCTATTTTATGTTGTGGAATGGATATTGTCTTATGCATGTGATTTTCATGCCTCTTAATTAACTCAGAAATGATTCAAATTGAGATAAGTCACTGTGAAGTGAGTCCTTGGACTGCATTGTGCCTCTCCTATGGGTGGTTGGGTGTGTTGCAGTCAGATTAAGTGGTGTAGCCCGATCTCTGGGTGGCTGGGTACATTACAGATTGGTATTAGATCTACTGGTTGAAGCACTAGGCCTGCATGGGCTGGATCTGTTGGTCAAAGTCTCGTGGTTGAGATCGATTTATGACTTTGATGTCAAAAAGCTCAGGAGGAATGGCGTTGTAGAGTCCGCGCAGAAGATAGAATGTCATAGATCCTTTGTAAGGGATCAAAGGATCGTGACCGTCCCTTTCGAATTTGGGAGCGATCTCCACCGTGGGATCAAGAGAGATATGGGATCATTGGATCGAAGGGTAGGTGAACAAGGTTCGTCCGATGAAGGTGAAGCAAAAGGTTGAGTAGGTTTAAGTCTCAATCATCAGATTTGCGCACAAGAAAATGTGAGCCATAGATATTACATCAGTTCAGTGGATCGACACTCCAGGAGAAGCGAGCCCTCATGTTACATGTAGGAAAATTTCTTGAAGTCCGAAGTTAATACAGATCATCCTTTAGTAGAGATAATTGTTCACAGATTGGCTAGTTTGAAAGTTCGACATTTGGGAGAAATGTAGTGTGCTGATGTGAAATCTCCTGAAGTTTCGAAGTCCGTCGACTGTTGGATAGAGAAGTGGGCTTCAAGAGTGTTGAGGGTCATCGAATTTGCGCATGGGTGATTGTGTGCCATAGATCTCACAACAGTTTTGGAGTTTGGTGTTTGGAATGAACATATTTTTCTAAGGTGAAATATTCCGAAGCCCCAAAGTCTGGAGTTAATCCAGACCGTCCGTTAAGGGAGACACACGTCGATATATTGGCCAGTTCAAAAATTCTGAGCTCAAGAGAATTGGAGTGTGCTAGTGTGGAAACTCTCGAAGCCCGAAGATCCGAAGTGGTGGGGCATGATGATGTCACCTGGAGGTGATGTGGACCTTGGAAGTTTAATCAGTTCAGATATTCATAGTTTGGGAGATTTGAGGAATGCAAGCATAAAATATTCCGAAGCCTGAAATTTTGAAGTGATGTGTCTCACTGACGTCACCTGGGATGATGTGGACACATGGGATGTGTTCCATGTGTCAATGATTTTTGAACTTGTGAAAGATTGAAATGTCAGTTAGAATGTGACACATGTCACCTTCCTGATTGGGCCATGTGTCTGCTTCTAGTGTTTCGCCACATGGCTACAGATCGTGTAGTCTCGAGACTGGGCACTCTGGAGGAAAAATATGTGATAATTTGGGTTGGGTCGAGAACTCTTGAAGGCTGGATTAGATATCAACCGTTGATCCCAAAAGACACACAATGATAGATTTCATAGTTCGGAGTCTTGGTACTCTGAGGGTTTCCAAGTTTCTGTCAGTAAAAAGTGTCGAAGCCAAAAGTCGCGAAGGCACATAGGCAGTCAATTTGAGATCTCTTTGGGACATTTCTTGACCGTTAGATCAAGCACTGGAAGGATAGCATAATCAGAGGCGTTAACTGATGGTAAGCACTCATCGCCACTTTAATACCGTCTCGACAGGTATAACTCCAAAGGAGTTGAGTAGCTCGAGAGTTGAAATGTTCTAGAGTCCCGGAGTAGCAAATTAACGCGGTCCATTGATCTAAGACTCAATTCTCGTGACCAATGGATATAATAGAGGGAGAAGAGGTAAGTAATTTGGAGGAGTGTCACTCAAGGGAAGTAGAAGACTCAGGAATGGAAATATCCCAGAGCGTTGAATTTCCGAATTGGTTGAGATCCATCCGTCTCAATACTTGATTAAGTCGTAGCTATTGATATCATTGAATCCTCCAGATGGGGGAAATACTATCCATTCAACATGAGATTAAATATCGATCGTCTGTTTTTTCTCATGGAGTTATTAAAGGCTTCGACAAAGTGTAACTCCAGGGGAAAAAAAAAGTTGAGAAGGGAAAACAGCCAAAGGCTGAAGTCCGGAAGACTTGGTCCCTACGTTGGTCCCATGCTAAGGTAAAAAGGGCCTGGAAGTAAACCAACCCTTGGACTTGGTGTTCACGCAAGCTCCCATGTGGAAGAACATGAAGCAAGGAGCTAAATGGTGATCAAGCCCTCAAAAATTATGTTCGACGAGGTCCTGTGTAGAGAATAAAGAGAAAAGTGCTAGAGGAAGGCACTAAAGAATTAATAAGCTCAAATTTTTCAGTCGTGGTCATGTGGAACTTGGTTTGAAGGAAGCACCTTTATAATGTTCAATTTTCTGTATCAATTCAGGGCGCTGAAAGTGGTTTTTCAGGGATCCCTAACTTTCAACTCCGATATCCTTTTGAGGTGAGATTTCAGTCATTGGAAAGCTGATTTGGGGAGACTCACCTAGAGTCATTCTATTTTTGGATAGCTATTATAATTGATATAATTTTCTTCATAAATTAAATAGAAAAGGTACCTATAAACTTAATTGACAATTTTTGTATGATATGTATAATTCTAAACAGATGATTGCTTTCAGATTTTGGCAGGATTAGAGGTATAATCAGATCAATTCCAGTCTAGGATTAGATTTTAGGGTCATGGAAGAATGACAGAGCTTACAGGAGTTGGGTGAGGAAATCAAGAGATATACAGAAAGTAATGAAAGGCGGACAAAGAACTCAAGAATAGTGGAACAAAAGTATTAGTCAACAACCACATAATCTGAATAAACTGAAGGTACAACAAAAGTAAGAACCCTCACATAGGATATGAAGCTAGCAGGTTAAATATGTCATGGATGGGAATAAAAGGAAAAGTGTGAAAGAGATCCACTGTTAGGGACCTAACCCCTCACGTAGGTAGAATAATATATTTTGATGTAATAAAGATTAATATTAATACGGCCTAGCAATAAGGAAGAATAACTTGAATGTAAGAAGACTTAATAGAAGCTTCCACTTCTAGAAGGATCTTCCTCTAGATGGTTCTTTTGATAGACATATTTAGTATAAATAGGAGTCGAGGGTATGAGAACTGTTGTCTTGGATATTATTGTAATAGAGCTCTGCTCTGCTGGAGGTTTCCCCCTCGAAGAGGCAAGTGAAAATTGCTCTCAGTAATCTAAGTGCTCTTTCTGGTGTTATTCTTGTATCATTTTGGTATTATTGTGGTGTTGTTATAGATATATTGTTTCTCATCTGCCATTTATAGCATTTTATTTATGTTATGCATACTTTTTATATCTGGAATATTACAAGTGGTATCAGAGCACTTTCCTCGGCAGAAAATTGTGGGTTAATTTTTTTTTTCAGGGTAGAGACATATTCAGGCTTCTTTAATCTACAAAGATCTATCATTATGCACATAAAACCATGGTTGAGGATTCATACATGCAAGAAATACAAGTGGTACTTAAGCGCACATCTGTTGGCCACCCTTGTAACCTCTGTTGGTACCCCTTTGAGTGGTAGCGCATCAGACAACAACTTTATATGGATCAGCCTAGATTTCCTAAATCCCTCTTTAGATAAACCAATCAGCTTCCTGACTACTATAGTGCCACCGAGAACAACACTCGGGAAGATACTCTCTAGTACCTGAGTAGTTGGGATGTACGGCTAAGGGCATGGTCTATCCTCCTTAATTGGTTCCTTGAGATATTGGGTTGAGTACTACTATTGGAATCTGCACATATATCAGAGAGATATAGCATAGGGAAAACCCTTGTCTGTAGAACCCTTGAATACCTAACCCTTGGGGACGGAAAAAAAAAAAAAAAAAAACCAGACAAGATCTATTGCCGCGCAACTGAGTCTCTTGCATTCGAGTTGCCAAATCACTACACATTTATTCCTTATTAATAATTTGGGCATTTCATCACTGCAGTATTCTTCAGACCAGAGTATAACTCCACAGGTGTAAAAAAAAAGTCTGTATTTTGTTGCACCATTATTTGATACCTATTCCATTGGATTTATCTCTTGGCCCTTATCACATTCATACCTATCATTTTTCAACAAAATTTTTGAACCCACCCACCCCTTTTCGGTTCCCTCATCATCATGGACCATACCCGTAGCCAAGACTTGGAAGCTCACTTCAATACCTTGCAATCTAATTTCACAGAGACCCAACAAGAAGTGAGACAACTCAGTGCTAATATTGCCACTATTAATAAAAATATGCATTTATCCATCACCACCTCAATTGAGGAACTCAAAGAAGACCTCAAACAATCCATTACTACCCATCTTGAATTTGTCACTTCCATGATCTGCACCAAGATGCATATCCCTGTAGATCCCCCTTTATTTGACCCACCTTTGCATACCAAAGTTGAAACTTCCTCTCATTCCCATAATTTTCATCCCCATCACTTTCAGCGCGACCTATTCCTTCCGCATGTGGATGTGACCAAATTTCATGGCTCGAATCCCACTAGTTGGGTAACTCAAATGGAACATTATTTCTCTTTGTATGACATTACAAATGACTTAGCCAAACTCCGGTATGGTGTTCTCCATCTAGATCAAGAATGTTGGCAATGGTGGCAATGGAGAAAAACTGCCCATCAAGCGTATGTTGCTTGGACACACTTTTTGGCAGATCGTTATGAATTCTTTGACACTGAAACCAACCATTTAGGCTGTTTGAAAAAGTTGAAACAATATGGCATAGTGGAAGACTTTATAGATTCTTTTGAGCGACTGGATTTTC
>JASDQU010309730.1:165820-206583 GCA_032191745.1 Picea mariana
AGCAAGAAGTGTGTGGGGAATGAAGGACAGTTGGAAGGGACCTTACGACATCAAGGCAAAGGTTGTAATCTCTCTTTCATATTTAATAATACAGTAATATGTCTCTTTCCCATAATGATGATGTCATCTTATTACATGATTCCTTGATCACATGTATAGACTAGGTTTTGAATATGTTAATCTGCATTTGCTGTGATTGGTTTGTGTTGTTGTGATTGGAACGACGCAAGAGCATCGGAGCAGAGCAAGGAACAACAGAGATTAAAGGAGAGTGTTCACAAGGTATGTCCGCCATCCATTTCTCTTAGTTCATTCAATAATCTAGATCTAGGGAAAGGGTAGTATTCTGTCATGTTTTGTTCCAGATCCAGGTGGATCTGGGGAGATTGGTCTGTGTCCGCACTCACAAATTTATCCTTAAACAAATCCCCCACACACCCCCCCGTTAGGGAATGGGGTCCAAGCATGGCTGAAAAAGACCTATGAATCAGGAATATAATCAAGCTCCACAGCCAACACTCCAATCCTATTCCAAGGCCCTAAGCCTATCTAATGTTGGTTCACTAAGAAAAAAATGTGTCTAGTAGATTTTATATTACACAATTATTTTGATGGTTATTTTTTATGTTAAAGGGAAATGAATGAAACCCTTATGGTGTTTATGACTCTTGACCCAACCAAGAAATGAAAATATGAAAATGCAATTTGTTAACTTCAATGAATTCTAGCTAGGGGAGGGACAGAGGATTTCTCCTTTTCTTTGTAAAATTTACAACATAATCCTCAAACACAAAGAAACCATGTAAACAAAAATAGATCCAAACTTTACGAAAATTCAAACCAAACACTTCACCAATTCACCTTTTGTTCCTAATGCTTCAAAAGCTCATAAGCATGCAATTTTTTGTTTTTTCCAAATGTGATGTAAAGGGATTCTTAATCTAATCAAGAACACAAGATATATAAGGAAAACCATCAAATCAACAAGTACAGGGCAGTGTGATATTGTTAGTGATTCCCATAGAACACTCCAATGTCTACACGAGATCACAACCCAAAATTCACAAGGAATGGATTTTAGCAATGTAAAACCCAATAAAAAAAGGAGAATCAACCAAATGCGATCAATCAATCCTAGATATGATTTGACCTGTTGGGAGCACTACTCAAATTTAATGGATTACTTATACATCAAACAAACTTAACCAATCAATCCACACAAGTCACACAACCACACTTAAAAAATAAATTGAAGGAAAATAGTGTGACAAAAGGACTCAATCAACGATAAGATCTAGTCACATAGATGAATCATTGGTCTCTGAGATCAGACAAATCATATCTGAGCACAACAATATGATGAATCTATAATTCTCCCAGTTTACAGAGATCTTTGTGGGTCATATGACCTTCAACGGGAGACATGTCGCATGTCAACAATACTACAACAAGCAAAGCTTTGCAATTTTTTGAAAAAGAGAGATCTATCTCAAATCTATCAGATTTTAAGGATATATACTTTCAAGTACATGAAAGGCATAAACTAAATAAACAATAGAAATAGAGGATAACTGGAAATGGATTCTAAACTAGAGAAGAATCAAATATTCTTCCCTAGTGGAGTCACCAATTATGTTATGGAGAAAATCTCATGGGTGGATAGTAATATCTCCCTAGGATCTACCTACTAATCCTAGATAGATAGATGGATAGATTTATATGGATTTCCTAGATCTAAACAAGCAATTTATTTTTATACCAAGAGAGTATAGAATGACATACCTTACTTCTGAAGGTTGTCCTTGTATTTCTCGGTTGTTGCAGATCTTGAGTTCTAGGTCTAGTCCTTTCAACCTTATTTATTCACATAACACACAAACACCAATATACTTCTTCTCCTAGCATTAGAAATTACCAATTTAAATTAGATATAAACTGATCTATTCATTATAACATCATATCTAAACATTCATAAACATAACACAAATACTTATGTAGAAAACCAATGATATATTATCTCAAAATGCAAAGAATACATCAACCATCATACCTTTAGTGTAGATGCATCGTACTTGGCCCCTTGCTCCTTGCTCCTCCTTATCTTCTCAATCAAACTAGGAAATATGATTGTGGTTGTTGTAGATGGAGAAACAACTCTGTATTTGGAAAACATAACTATGTGAATGATTCTTCCTACCCATGCTCAAGACTTTCCTTCTTTATATAGATCCTTGGAAGAGGCTTGGGAGAGCTTCTAGATATTCTAGAGACCAATGGATACTCAAATTATGTGATTTCCAAGGCTCATGCCACAAAGAACCAGTTTATCCCTCGCCTGCATCTTCGAAACTCTACAATTCTAGAAGGTTGCAGAGGTTGTTGTTGGTTGCAATATAGCTAACCCATGACTAGTCACTTGTTGTCCTATGTATGACAAGCGATGACCCTAAAAAAGGACCCAAATCCTAAGCTAGAGATGTTTCTTGTCTTTCATATTCTATTAGATTCCCTTTTGGCCCTGTAGGGTGAAAATTAAGGCTATACAACCTTCTTCCCATTTTTTCAAGTATTTGAATGTAGTAATGATGTACTTCATGCATGTTCACATAACTCTTTTTGGGAATGGACCCACAAAGTCAATAGCCCATATTTAAAATAATAAATTAGGGTTTATCTAATGTAGGAACATTTCATTTTTTCATATAGATCGATCCATCATTTGGAATTTGTCACATTTTTTCACTTGTTCTAAAAAATATTTGTGTAAAGTTGACCACCAAAGGCCTACCTGAAGTATCTTCTGGGTTGTCCTGTCGGCTTGGTAGTGGCCTCTTATAGGGCCATCATGAGCCTCATTAATTATGTCTTCTCTTTCATGTTTCGAGGCACATCTTCTTAGCATATCATCATTTCCTAGATTATATAAGTATCCATTCATGAGGGTGAATGATTCTTCTTTTAGTGATAGAATGTTCTTTTTGTTTCCGAAAGATCATCAGGAGCCTTCTCCTCCAAAAATTTTTCTATTTCTTCTAAGTCTTTAGGAGTGGCCTCGACTTGGAATAAATGTGCATTACATAGGTCATTGTCTATCCTAGTAAGATATTTCCTTATTTTGAGTCAGGATAGATGATCTGGTTCGATATTCTTTTTACCTGATCATACTACTATGTTGAAGTTGAATTCTTGAAATAGTAGTAGCCATCAACATATTTTCCCTTGGCGAATGGGTTTGTTTACTAGATACTTGAGATCTTGATGGTCTGTAAAAAAATGTGAATGGATTTTCTAGTAAGTAATGCCAAAATTTCTACAGGGCGAAGATCATAGCTATCACTGCTATTTGATCCATTGTCAAATAATTACATTTCACTTTGTTAAAATTTTGACTTGCATATGAATTAATATGGTTGATCATGTCATCTTGTGGTTGTGCTAAGACTGATCCCACATCAAAATTTGATGCATCGACATGGACATGGAATTTTCTTGTCCAATCAAGGAATCTTAGTATCGACACTTCTACCAATTTTCTCTTTAATAGTTCAAAGGACTCATTACACTCTTGGCTCCAATTAAATTTGACTTCTTTGTTCAACAACACATGCATTCCAATAGAGGATGAACACCTTTTGTAACCACTCACAAAATCAGATCAAATATCAACACACTAATTTTTTTACATGGTACAATCCCTACGAGGAAACATCAATATCCCCAACCAATGTGGCCACTTGGAGAAATTTATTAATGCAAAAGAAAAATATTATATATGGATTTAGAAGAGATTTTATCACAATCTATCATCAAAAAATGACCCTCCATGCTCTTTAAATTGAGATCATGTACAAATAGGATGTTAAGTCATGGATCAATGTAGTTTTTAATATCAAGGATAATATGAATCGTCGGATAAATATATGTTGGGAACATATCTTTACCATCATATTTCCTAAATACAAATGCATACTAAAGAAACACACTTTTACCTAACGACACATTACACCAAGTTGATCTTAACTAACTCCTAGGTGTCTAAATATCGTAACATACCCCCTTCAGAACAACTTGGGACATGATTGACGGATTTACAAAGGAGGCACAATAGGAGAAGGAAGGAGGGATTAGAGCCTATCCCCCCTTAATGAAAACTTCCTGAACTCCTAACATAGATCGAATCTTGGAAAACTTCACTTCTATAAGAGAATTTGTAAAATGTCTGCAAGTTGATATTCTATAGGACAAAATAGCACTTCAATAACTCGATCACGAGTGAGATTTCTGATGAAGTGAATGTGTATATTGATGTGTTTGTTTTGTTGATTTTTAATTGGATCTTTGGAGAGATTTATGGCACTCTGATTGTCACACCAAACAGTGGTCGGATGTTGTTGCAAGAATCTGAAATCTGAAAGGATCTGTCAAAGCCACAAGGATTCTTTACTTGCATTAACCATTGGTCAGTATTTTTCTTCTGCTGAAAAAAGAGAAATAGCCTATTGTTTCTTATAGCGCAAGTGACAGGTCCTGAACCAAGGATGAAAAAATAACCTATAGTATAATTTCAATCATCAAGATTACCATCCCAATATGAATCAGTGAAACCAACCAATAAATGAGTCACCCCTGAACTGTAATGTATTCTGAACTGAGCTATACCCTGAACATATCAAAGTATCATTTTAGCTACTTTACATTTGATATAATGGGGTGTTTTCATTTACTGGGAAACAAGACCAACAACAAAATAAAGATTAGGACAGATATGAGTCAAGTACAAGAGGATACCAAATAATTGATGGTACAAGGTCGCATCAAATTTTAGAGAATTACAAGTGGAAACAAGTTTGAATACAGACTAGAAGGGAGAAGGGGATCATTTAGAGTCTTCCATGTGAAAGTGGAAAATAAGGTCACAAGCATAATTAGACCGGGAAAGAAAAAATTCTTCCTTGGTTTGCAAAACTTGGAGGCCAAGGAAATAGTGCAAATAGCCTAAGTTGGTCATTTCAAATTTCTTCTTAAGGCTGATTTTCACATGGTTTAAAAGTTTGGGATCACTACCAATGAGGATAATATCATCAACATAAAGAAAAAAGATTATGATATGGATTCCTACTTTCTTGGTATAAACATTAGGATTAAATGGCATCTAGAAAAGTCAGTATCAAGAAGAAAGTGGTCCATTTTGGCATACCAAGCTCAAGGAGCTTTCATAATACCTTACATATATTTATTAAGGCGACAAAAGGTTGTAGTCGTTCTAGACATAGCGAGGAGGTTGTTCCATGTATATTTATTCTTGCAAATCCCCATGCAAGAAGGTGGATTTGAAATTAATCTGATGCACCTCCCATTTATGTGAGGCAGCAAGAGCAAGAACAAGGAGGATGGAATTCATTTTGGATACAAGGGAAAAAGTTTCATTATATTCAATCCCTTCAACTTGAGAGAACCCTTTGGAAACTAACCAAACCTTGTGTCTTTAAACACTTCCATTTGATGCATACGTAGTTTTATAGACCCATTTACATATAACAAGTTTTATTCCTTTTGGAAGAGGTAAAATATCCCAAATATCATTTTCCATTAAAGAGCGATACTCTTCATTCATTATTGTATCCCAATCTGGATGACCTGAATATTCTACAAATGTCTTTGGATCGCGAGTCTCTGAAACTTGAGACCAAATAGAATAGGCTCACTGGAACAATGAATGAGTTTGATGTGGATATGAAGTATCACCAACAAGATCATCAATTGCTTCTCATGTTGAAAGAACCCATCTAGGAAGTGATGGTGCTAATGCAAGTTCATGTTCATTGGACTCATCCGGAGAAAGGAGGCAAGAAAAGGTGGATTTTCATCCTCACTTTCATCACTTGAAGAATAAGAAACCATAATAGGAAAAAAACAAGGCACAAACACCAAAGATGGATTGTACACCAAAGAAGGCGCAAATGTCGAATTACGCTCACATGCCAAAATATTTTCATCAAATTTAACATATCTTCTAATAATAATTTCATTGGAATGAGGTTGAAGAAGTATGTAACCTTTGACATCTTTAGAATATTCAACAAAAATACGCTTCTCACTTTTAGGTTGTAAATATTTCCTTTTCTCATCGAGAATGTCAGCCCATGCTACACTGCCAAATACACGGAAGTGACTTACATTTGGATTAATTTTATTCCATGCTTCCTCTGGTATTATAATTTTTAGGGCCTTTGTGGTAGTTTGATTTACTATGTAATTTTCACAGTTAATGGTTTCCACCCAATAATTAAGACCTAATCCCTTAGATTGGATCATACAATTAGCCATTTATTTTAATGTGTGATTCTTTCTCTTAGAAACACCATTTTATTCTGGTGTATATGGAACAATGTGTTACATTTGGATGTTGTGTTCAGTGTAGTAACTTGTAAATTTTTCGTTCACATATTCACATCCATTATCAATTCTTAATCTTTGAAGTTGATGTCTAGATTGTTTTTCCACAAGGGACTTGTAGGAAAAAAACTTCTCTCTTAAGTTTTAAGAAGTAAACCCAAGTGCATTTGGAGAAGTCATCAATGAAGGTCAATAAATACTTGCACCCAGAAAAAGAAGGAGAAGAAATTGGACCACACAAGTCACTGTGAACAAGCTACAAAGGGGTCGAGGCATTCCAAGAGGCATGTTTAACAAAAATGTCATGATGATGTTTTTTCAGAACACAACTGGCACAAACACCATCTCTGCAAGAAACAAAAGGAAGAATTGTCACCATATGTTGATTATGTAGTTGTTGCAATGAGAAATAGTTTAGATTACCACATTGCTCATGCCAAAGTTTGCTCATATCATCGCTATGAGAAACACAAATTGATGGAAAAGATGAACCAAATTTGTCAAACTTGTACGACCTGGTAATATAATCAACAATTCCAGTTGCAAGAACATGCTTAGGATCTTTTAGATCCTTAATTACAACTTGGTGAGGTGAAAACTATATGGCTTTACTTTCACATGAATGAGTAATATGATATACTGATAGAAGGTTGCATGAAAGACTTGGAACACATAATATATCAATGAAATTACCGTTATCTACCTAAACTGTTCCAGACCCTACAACACTAAGAGATCTATAATCACCAAAAAATATTTTCTTCGTGTTACTTTCATTTAGAGAAGAAAATATGGCATTATCCTTAGCCATGATAATATGCTTTGGAATCAATAAGCCATTCATAATAATAATAAGTATAAGTTACATTGAAGGAGAAATAATAAGTAGAAAGTGCATGTCCACGAGACAAAGAAATAGAATCAATATTGATGTTCTTCTTCTTCATCATTTCCTCTAAAGTTGTCATATCCTTAAAAAAATTGGACTCCTCATGACCATATTTCCCACAAAAGTTTCAATGTTTGTCAGTCATCTTATTTTATATTTTTCTCCTTTGTCACCATCAGGAGTTGAAGCTGGTCGAGAGGGTTTGGGACCCTTGTTTTGATTTTTGTTGTGGTGAGGATGTTGGTTCTTGGTGTATATTTTAACCTTGTGCAATAAATTAATGCAAACAGATGCTTAATTAAAATAGAAAATATATAATGGCACACACACACATTACACAAATATTTTACCCTGGAAACCCAAACGGGGAAAAGAAACAACATGTTTAGAGTCGCACCTCTAATATTCTATTCATCATATATTCATTGTTTACAATATATATATATAATCCCACAACATCCAAAAAACCTAATCCATTGACCCAAATTAGTCAAAACCCCTAATTCCTTAACCAGAATTAAAAAACCATCGACGAAAACCATGTGTCAAAAAACCACTAAAAACAGACATGAAAATGCCAAATTGTTTTTTCGAAGGTGTTTCCCTCGAACCCCCATGTAGGGGGGATATCACCCCCCTATGAACCCCATAAGAAAGGGGTCTATGCCCCTTGAGAAAGGGGGGATTCAACCTCCCTATAGAGTTACATAATTAACAATTCATGGTAGCAATGCCCATAGATCCTTTACACCAAGAGAACTTCTCAGTGCTCAAAGATTTTGTTAATGAATCTACAACATTATTCAAAGTGTCCATGTTCATCAACAACACCTTATTTTCTTCAACCATGTCTCTCACAAAGTGATATTGAACATCAATATTCTTTGTCTTTGAATTATAATTCAGGTTCTTTTCTAGGAAGATTGCACTCTAATTGTCACAATCTGTCCTTACAACTTGTTGTACCAACCCAATACATGCACATAATCTCTCTAACCATACTACTTCCTTTCTTGCATGAGTGGCTTTCATGTATTCAACCTATGTAGTTGAGAATGGCACTACAAATTGTCCTTTTCTAATCCAATTGATTGCTCCTCCAAACATGTTAAACACATACCCACTTGTAGATCTTCTGTGATCCAGATCTATAGCCCAATATGAATTAACAAATCCATGTATTTCCAACACTCTATCCAATCTTGGTCTTCATTGGTAGCATAATCCATAACTAGTAGTTCCATGAAAATACCTGAAAACCCTCTTTATTGTTTTCCAATGCTCCTTCCATGGTTTTGACATATACCTTCTCAAAACTCCCATTGCATTTGTAATGTATGGTCTAGTAAAACCATTTCATACATCCAACTACCAACCACACTAACACATGGAACACGAGACATGTCCTCTTCATCTTCCTGTGTCTTAGGAAACTGATCCACAAATAATTTTACACCTATAGGAATAGGAACCCTCATTGATTTACATTCCTACATATTAAACCTCTTCAATATTGTCTTGACATATTTCCTCTAATTTAACCACAATTTCTTGTTTTTCCGATCTCTTTTAATTTCCATGCCCAAAATTAAATTTGTAGCACCATGATCCCTCATGTCAAATTTGGAGGACAACTGAGATTTCACATCCTGGATAATCCCCTTGTCATTTCCTATCAACAACATATCTTCCACATACAATACCAAATAAATAATATGATCACCGATTAATTTGAAACACACACAGTGATATGCTTTTCTCCTTGTGAATCCAAGTCCCAACATATAAGTATTGAATTGTTGATACCACATCCTTTGTGATTTATTTAACCCATACATGGAATTTTTTAGCTTGCATACCATCTCTTTCTTTCCCTTCATAGCAAATCCTTCTGGTTGCTTCATGTATATTTCTTATTCCAGACCCCCATGTTGGAATGTTGTCTTCACTTCCATCCGTTCTACTTCAAAATAAAACATAGCAACAAAAAATAAAATAAATAGAATAGAATTTAACTTGGCAATAGGAGAAAACATTTCACCAAAGTCAATCCCCTCTACCTGGGAATAACCTTTTTCTACTAATCGAGCTTTGTATTTCTCCATTTTTCCTTATGCATTCAACTTCTTCTTAAACACCCATTTTTTTCCAATGGGATTTCTTCCATTCGACAACTCCACTAGATCCCAAGCCTCATTCATTTCCAAGGATTCCATTTCTTCTAACATGGCCTTTTTTCATATTTTTCCATCCTCTTAATCCATCGCCTCCCTAAGAGTTCTAAGATCATCATTAGTAATATACAAAGAAAAATTTGAATGAAAATCAGGTGGAGTATACCTTTCTGGTTTCCTTCTTTCTCAAACCGATCTCCTCAATAATAGAGTATGAGAATCTTCTTCTTTTGATTCATGTTCTTCTGTAGTGTTTGATTCATCATCCTTCAAATCAAACAATATTTTCACTGGTTCTTCCTTTCTTGGTATGACTTCCTATTTGAAAACATCTTTTATTTCTCTAAATACCACATCTTGGATATACACTACCTTCTTAGTTTACGGGTTCCAAAACTTATAACCTTTCAAATCATCTTTATACCCAATAAATATAGACTTGCCATCATTGTTATCTAGCTTATTCATGTTTTCCTTTGGAACGTGAACACAGGAATCACATCCAAATACACTGAGATGTATAAGGGAGGGTTTCTTACCAGTCCATACCTCGCATGGAGTCTTGTCATCCAATGCTAATAAGGGTGATCGATTGACCAGGTAACATGCAGTACCCACTACCTCTACTGACAATTCTTGTCCTAACCCGACACCATTGAGCATGCACCTTTATTTTTCCATCATCATCGCATTCATCCTTTCTGCAAATCCATTCTACTAAGGTTTATTTGGAGTATTCTTCTTCCTTGCTATAATGTAATTCTTACATAATTCTTTGAATTCATTTTTGCAAAACTCTCCACCATTATCCATCCTCAACACCTTAATTCTTTTTTCGGTTTGATTCTCCATAAGAGCCTTAAACTCTTTAAACATGTCAAAGACCTTAGATTTGAGAAATTGAATCCATGTTTCATTTAGAATTCATCTATAAATGAGACACACTACACAAATTTTCCCATTGATGGAACCAACACAGGTCTAGAGACATCACTGTGTGTCAACTATAAAATTCCCTTTGCCCTTGATGCACCATAGGGTAATCTTACCCAATTCTTCTTCCCATATAAGCAATGTTCATAGAAATAAAAATATAGAGAGAAGTTAGACATACCTTCAACCATACATTTACTATGTAGTAGTCGAATTCCATTCTCTTCGATATGCCCCAGTGTTTGATGCCACAAAATAATATTTTCTCAAGAGACTGTAGGAGTTTTTTCTTCTTAAGATCCAATATCAGGAACAATGGAATTGTTGCACCCATCAGTAGTATTGATTCCTTGCATCTTATACAGAGTTCCAATCTGAACTCCCTTCAATAATTCCATTGCCCCTCGAACCATCCTGCAGGTTTCTTTCTCAAACACTATCTTTATCCCTGCATCGTCCATTTTGATTACATAAATAAAATTTCTACCCAATCCTAGGATGTGAAAAACACCAAGAAGTGTTCTAATACTTCCATCCATGATCTTTGTTAGGGACATAACCTCCCTAACCCCTCACATAGATAGAATAATATATCTCCATGTAATAAAGGTCGACATTAGTGAATAAGGCCTATTTAATAAATTGGAATAAGTCAATGTAAGAATCCCTAATAGTAGCTTCTTCTTCTAGAAGGATCTTCCTATAGAATGATCTTTAGAAGTTAGAATTAGTATAAATAGGAGTAGGAGTCATGAGAAATTTGGTCTTGAGAATTATTGTAATAGAGCGATTGTCTACTGGAGGTTTCCCCCTCGAAGAGGCAAGTGAACATTGTTTCCTATCAATAAAGGTATTATTTTGGTGTTGTGGTTTCATCTCTTGTGTTGTTACACTATTATTATTGCAATATTTATGTTTTCCGCTATTATAATAGATATGATACCTTACAAGTGGTATCATAGCACTTTTCTTGGCAAAAAATTGTGGGTTATTTTTTTTAGGGTAGAGACTTATTCTGACATCTTAAAGATACAAAGATATGTCATCTAGTGCATAAATTTGTGGTCAAGGAAGCATATATGCAGGAACTACAAGTGGTACTTAAGCGCACATTGTTGGCCACCCTTGTAACCCCTTTTGGTACCTCTTTGAGTGGTAGCGCATCAGACAACACATGTATATGGATCAGCCTAGATATCATAAATCCCTCCGTAGATAAACCACTCAGCCACTTGACTGCTATAGTTCCACCAAGAACAACACTCAGGAAGATACAATCTAATACATGGGTAGTTGGGTAGTACGGATAAGGGCACGGTCTAGCCTCCTTAGTTGGTTCCATGAGATATTGGGCTGAATACTATTGTTGGACCCCGCATGTATATCATAGAGATATACAATACGAAAAACCCTTATCTATAGAAACCATGAATACCCTAACCCTTGGGATGGAAACAAAAACAGAACAAACAAGATCTATTATCGTGCAACTTTACCTCTTGCATTTTGGTTGTGAAATTACTACACATTTTTTCTTGTTAATAATTTTGGCCTATCAACATTGCAGTATTCTTCAGATCGGAGTATAACTCTGTAGGAGTAAAAAAAAAGAAGTTTGGGGCCTGCCCGCACCCTTTTTTGAGACCTATCCCATTGGACTCCTCTTTTCATCGTGATCGCAATGATACCTATCCATTTTTATCCTTTTTTTTTCCTTTAGTCCTGACCCCCTTTCCAACACCCCTACTTGGGAATTATTCCCTTGGAATCCTCTTTTCATCTCCTCTTTTCATCTTGATCGTAGTGATACCTATCATTTCTTAGCCTTTTTTTTCCATGGACCCACCCACCCTTTTCACCGACCTTTATTTCCCACCTCTTCCTATGTTTTCCCATCACTATGGCCACCACTCACAACCAAGAACTTGCAAACTAAATAGCTACCCACATTGAGTCCAAAATGGACCACCTAAAAAGAGGAATTGAAGAAGGACATCAATTCCCACCTTGCCAGCCAACTTGAATCCCACCTTGAGTCTCAAACTGACTCATTTGCTACCAAGGTCCTAGAAAAAATGCCCATTTCTGGAATCCATTCCTCATATGATCAACCTTATAACCTTGAAGGTACCACTTCCTCCAATTCCCAATGGTTTCAATCCAACCCTTTTCATCGTGATCTATGTCTTCCACGAATGGAGGTGAACAAATTTGATGGTTTGGATCCCACTAGTTGGGTCACTAAAATGGAACACTAGTTCTCTTTGCATGAAATCACTCATGACTTGGCCAAAATTCATTACAGTATCCTCTATTTGGACCCTGAACGTTGGCAATGGTGGCAATGGCATCGCAAATGACGCCAAGGATATGTGGCTTGGACCTAGTTTGTGGTTGAATGATCCGAATTAAATTCGGCACGAAATTAGAGTGGAGATATAATAAATAAATGTACAGAGATATATCAGAAATCCAATAATATAACAGAAATGTATCATAGATATATCCATAAACACAGATATACAGTAATACACAATTTCTATTAATGAGCAAAATGTACAAAATTGTAGAAATATAGAGTGAAAGACTCGGTAGAATGGTGGTAAATTATCTCTAAGAAGAGATGTGACGACTATAGTTATTCACATCAATACGGATGTTAAAATGAGGCTCCAAAGTCCTTTTTAACATAAATAAAATCCAAAACACTAACCCCAAAAGACGAAAAGCCAACAATTTTGTGAACCCCGTTTTGGGTAGTTTCGTGTATCAACTTCCCAGGGGCATAACTTTGGCATACGATATCCATTTGGGGCACACGATAGCTCATTGAAAAGAAGCTTCATTTAGGGGGTTCAATCAAATCCTTCAATTATCATTAAGGTTGCCAATCATGAAAAATTGTCATTTAGGACCTCAAAATGGCCTTGAAAGTTTAGGCCCCCAAAACTGCTAAAAATAGTAAATTGCCAACAAACTGTTTTGAGCCAGTTGGAATAGGTGGGTGGCCATTGATATCCACCTAGATCAATCCTCCCTCCTTAGGAGGAAATGGTCTCCATTGCGTTGAGTTCCCCAGGGAGAGGGGAAAGCATTTGTTGAATCTAAAGTTGCGCTACTTAACTTGTTCAAGGTTGTCATGAACTTGTTGCTGGCGGGGTTGAATATGTTCAACCAACCTATTGTATCTTGGCTTGATTGGGCAGTGTGTAGGCACCCTTGTAGGTGAAGGAACAATATATTCTTTCTCTTATGAAATATGTTTTTTTTGGATAGAAAGGTCTTGGGCCAAGGATGTTGTGGTTGTAGTGTCCTTTTCTTCACCTTTTGAAAAGATTGTAAAGAGGTTGAATTTTCCAATACGAGAGATTAACTTTCAACACTGTTTTGGTGGGAAAGTAGTTAGAACTACCTCTGGTATCCTATAGAGATGACCCCCCCAAGTAACAATGACACTACGGGGTTGAGACTCATAAATATCATGGCACTTCCACATATATGGCTGGCCCAAAAGAATATCACTGACATCCAGTAGGGAAACATCACATAATACCTCATCCTTGAAGGGTTGGATGTCATATGACAATTGACACTATTGGCTGACACAGAGATATCATCCCTAGTGAAGCCACCCGATGTTGTATGGTTGTGGGTGTGGTGTTGTCGACAATCCCAACTATTTGATGACCTTTGTTGAGATGAGGTTCTTATGGATTTCGCTATAAACAATAAATTGCAACGGGGTTCCCTTCACCCACATCTGTGAACGAAAAAGGTGCTCCCCATCTTCAGGATCTGTTGGTTCTTCTGGTTGAATTGTTGCGGTCATGACAATAGCAGTGGGGTCTGTGTCAATGATTTGTCTTCTCCCATTATTTTATGAATCATGTTTCGAATCAGGGTTCAGATCCTTTTCTTTGATCTTAGCCACCAATGATTTTTTTGAGCAACATTCATCAGTGTTGTTCCAAGGGATTTTGTGAAAATTGCACCACTTTCCAGTTTCCTTCTTCATCTTTCCGTTACCCTTCTTTTTCTGTGGCTTGGACTAGTTTTATGGAGGCTGGTTGTTAGGGTCATCTTTACCATACTTTGGTTTTTGCGGATTTGCAGAATTGAACTCCCATTTATTCTGGTGCCTAAATTTCTACTTGATTTTTATAGCATATTGATAGGTAGCTCCTAGTGATGATATGTCTAGGAAATCCATTTTAGTTTGGATGTACCTATGCAGAGCCCTGCGGTATTTCAGAACTAGATGTCACTCAAAGTCTTTGATACCCATCTTGGTGCACAAGGTTTGGAAAGTATTTGTGAACTCTAACACTTTTTGGCCCCTCTCTTATTGTTATGTGGTCCATCTCATGTACTGGTCGTCATAGTTACCAACAGGGTAACATTTTTCCTTAACTGCATCAACAAAAAAATCCCAAGTGGGCTTGGACCCATATATTCCAGAATCCTCTGTGGAAATTTTCTCTCAGTAAGTTTCCCACCAATGTTTGACACGGGGGAAATCCTTTAGGAGTGTGAAGGTGATATTTTCCATGTCAGAAAAATTGTGAACAAAGAAATAACCTTCTAGCAGATTTAACCATTTTTCTAGGGCATCCGCATCGATTTGAACTTCAAATACATGAATATCAAAATCAACTTTTACCTTGAAASAAGAGGTTCCTCCAAAGTGGTCACTTGATGAACACGCACCTGCTGTTATTGGTAGGAATTTAAGGATGTGGTAAAACTTCTCCATCATTTCATCCCTCTGTCACATGAGATCTTTCTCAAGCAACAAATTAATATAATATTTTKCTTTTTCATATTTATTTTCTTCTGCCATGGAGGGTTTATTTKGTGTGAGAGAGCGATTTTCCTCAAGAGAGACAATCTTGAGACCCAAATTGCTATACTCAGACCTCGTCGGGCACATGCATTGAAAAACAATAAAGAGCAACCTACTCTGATACCGCTAATCTGGATTATTTTTGGCATGAAATGAGAGTGGAGATATAATAAATAAATGTATAAATATATATCATAAATCCAATAATATAACAGAAATGTATCAGAGATATAACCATAAACACAGAGATACAGTCATACACAATTTCTATTAATGAGCGAAATGTACAAAACTGTAGAAATACAGAGTGAAAGATTCGCTAGAATGGTGGCAACTTATCGATGAGAAGAGATGTGACGGATATGATCATTAAAATCAATATGGATGTTATAATAACACTCCAAAGGCCTTTTTAACATAAATAAAATCCAAAACCGTAACCCCGAAAGATGAAAAGCCAACAATTTTGTGGACCCTGTTTTGGGTAGTTTTTTGTATCAACTTCCCCGAGGTGTAACTTTGGAATACGATATTCATTTGGGGTGCATGATAGATCGTTGGAAAGGTGTTGAGGAGAAGCTTCATTTAGGGGGATCAATCAGAGCCATTATTTTTKGTGAGGTGTTTGATAATGAAAAAACGTCATTTAGGCCCTCCAAATGGTCCTGGAGGTTTAGGACCCGAAAAACTGCTAAAAATAGTAAATTGCCAACAAACTAATTTGAGCCAGTTGGAATAGGTGGGTGTACATTGATATTCACCTTGATAATTGAAATTTATGACCACTTTGACACCGATACCCACTCCCTGGGCCATCTGACCAAATTGAAATAGTCAGGCACAATGGAAGAGTTTATAGCTACATTTTAGCAATTAGATTTCAGAACAAAGCACATGTCTAATACCTTTTTTTTAGAATTCTTTATCAGTGGTATTAAGGATGAAATATGAGCCCAAGTCCTCATGAATCGCCCCCAAGATTGGTTGGAAGCTACTCAACATTCCAAGGAAGCCCAACATGTTATTTTTTCCCAACACTGCAAACCTTCTTTCCCTTCGCGCCCTCACCCTTCCACTCATTCTCCTCATCCCACCCCTCTCAAGATCCAAAAATTAACCCAGGAATAAATGGTTGAATTCCAAATCAAAGGTCTTTGCTATAATTTTGATGAAATTTTTTTTCCATCCCACAAATTTTGTTTTTTCCTAGAGTCTATCTATATCGTCATCCCTTTACCTAGAAGAATGAGATTGAGAAAATTGTTCAAGAATTTCTCGACGTGGCTGTCATTCGCCATAGTACTAGCCTCTGTTCTTCTCCTGTGGTCATTGTTGTGTTGGTTTTGTCACATGGTTGAGAAAATACACAACACTTTCATGCTTAGTTAAGTCAGCTAAACAAGACAAAAGTTTGTGAGTTGATTAGATAACCAAATACACATGATACAAGGAAATAAAAACTAAAAACAACTAAGAAATAAATGTTTGAGAAGCTTGGAAGAACTAGAACCATGAAAAGCTAAAAATGACCAATATATATCTACCAATGGATCGATATATTGATACGCTAAACACCATGGAGAAAGGAAAGGACTTATGAATCCCCGCTTCCTCCTTGGGAGGGCTCTTGAGTTCCCTAATAGAGAGCTCTTCTTTCCATACAATGGAAAATGATAAATGGCGAAGAAACACAATGACAATCCTCTCAAGAGGTGAGTGGAATGGCCCTTGTTATAGTGCTTGAATGATTCAAAGAGAAAAGAGGATTCTCAAAGAAGAATTCTTGTAGCATAAAAATACCTTGAAGTTCTTATTTTTCTAGCACACCCATGGCACATATTTATAGTGTCTATTCATGGAAAGATATAATTGATTCATAGTGTGAACAAGGGGCCTTTTAGGGAACTTCCTAGCCCTTGACCAACATCCAAGTTAGATTTCTCTTAGATATGAGTGTCAAATAGTGTTGGGGGTCGGACTAGAAGTGGTTGAGAGGCAAACAAGATTCATAAATGAGACAATCATAGAAGTGCACAGCTTTTCTCGTAGACAATCATGCATCTTTCACATAGTGCATGCTGAGGGATGTGTTAGCTTGCGCATTCGCACTTCCTTTGGTGAATTTGCGCACTTTGATTTTTTGAACCAAGTGTATATTTTTTTTTCCTTTTGATGGATTTTGGTGTTGTAGGTGGACTAATTGTGGTCGTCATTTATGTCTTTCTTCAACCATTGTGTGCAATGTTGCAGATGATTTTTCAGTGATAATAGATGCCCCATGATGTGTGAGGTTAGGAGCATACGTATAGCCAAAATACATCAATGTTTCTTTTGCTGAGAGTGCCATTGTAAGGAAGAGTGAAGAGAGGGACTGCAAGAGAGATCCGCTGAAGGGAGAGGGAAAACTGTGGGACCCAAACCTTTCTCTAGGGAGAAAAAATAACATCTGTGTACAAATGAGGCATGCATGCGCCATGCTCATGTCATGAAACCAAAATGTGGGACTGTAACTGATAATGGATGTTGATGTAGATAATTGCAGTGTCCTCGAGGGCAGTTGATAATGACAGATGATAGTTTTGAATGGTGAACGGGCTCTAAAGTGAGTCAAGCATGACTGTAAGAATTTTCGATGACTTGTAGGCATTGATGGCCTAGAGGTATTCGACTGGTATGAAACAACTGCAATAGTCGCATAGTAAGACCCACCTTAACATGAGAGTTTGTTGAAGTCAAGTGTTATGGGGGTCAACGGAATGAGAAAGAAATTATGATTCTTTCTTTGTCGTTCGAGACTCCTCATTGAAAACATAATGAGATTCAAGATACTACCACCCTTCTAGAAATTGTGCTGATGTCGACATGAAGGGAGGCACGACGCCAAGAAGCTAAGGGATTCTTGAAATCCACTGAGTAATAGATGATATCAGGTACTAATGAGTCACATGACCAAATTCAATATGATATGGGACACAATACTTCCCTTGGTTGGGGTGTTGAGGGATGATTGGCAACAACCGTAAAATTGGATCTAGCATCAGGGGGATGACTAGATATGGGTTTAAATTGTGCCAGAGGCTAACAAAGTGAGGAAACTCAGGGATTGTGGGTACGGGGACTTGGGATACTCGGGGTTCGTTAACTATGTCGGTATGAAAAAAGGGTTGATGCCCCAACCAAGGGAGACATGGGTTGCTTTTCCAAGTAAAACAAGGCCATCAAGGATGACGATGAAAAAGCTATGTATATGTTGGAAACAAAGGCTTTATATAGTTACCAAAAAAATAAAGAATAATTTGGGTTGAGTATATAGATATAGAAATAGGTGCCCCAGTCAAAGATGGCTTAGCCTGTTTAGAGCACAAATTTGTGACAGATAACTGGTGGAGAGTGGGGTCCCCATAAGTGGGTTTTGTATTAGGTAAGTAGATGGAGGAAAATCTGCAGATGGGCAAACTGATGGTGGATGAGATGGAGAGATAATGAAACTGTGGAAGGGCAGTCAATAGAACCAAGTGTAAGATGATATGACCCGGGAGTCCATTGGGAAGGTTAGAAATATGATGAGAAGAAGTATGAGGTTCATTCTTAGAAGTGCAAAATACTATAGGGACTCCCAATCCTAAGGGGTGAAATCAACATGAGTGTCAATCTACCGAGGGGGAATATGAATGGGACAACTCATGTGGGGGATAGTGCTATCGATTGACAATACCAAAATGTGATAGAGGTAAAGATACTACAGAGCCCGATGTAGGGACCCTAAAAGAGAATGGTAGAGGGTGTGACTAGTATTTGCAATTGATTTACAGAGGGAATAATTACATGTTAGTGTCGAACATATACCTAAAGGGGTTGTAAGCTTGTTGAACAAGCACCTACACACATGAAAACCAAATAACTGATGTGAACAATATCTAATGATAAAGAACATATAACAATTATTTGATAAAATTGAAAGTGAGAATGCGTATTTGAATGTGGCATGAGAAAAATGCTCCTTCGGAGGAAAATTGCAAATGATCTACTGGATAATTCGAATGTGTAGATGGTTGGATCAGGATCATGGCTGAGAAATGATCAGAAAATGGAGGCTCTGGGCTCCTGTGACAGAGTGTGGAAGTTGGGAAAAAGGGGCTATATATGGATGGTGGGCCCACAATGCCACCTCATTTGTACCTGTCACTATTGTTGATCTGATGATAGAGCTTTGAGGAGATTTCGAGATTGCAGTAGCACAAGGATACCGATCTAGGAGAGATGAGGGAAAAGTTAGTGGTCCTATCATCCTACACAATGTGAATTTTGATAGATTGTAGGTAGGGGTTGTACAGAGGGCCGTAAAGGAGTTTCAAAGGGTACGGGCCCACAAATGCACGGGAAAATTAGGAATACACGCACACGTGTGCCTGGGTAAAACTTAGTTTCCCACAAATTATGTACGGGTTTTTCCTTCATAGTCGCGCACTGAGGAGTGTGCGACTGTGGTGAGGAAACGTGGGCATAATGTGTGGTTGTGCTTGACATAGTCGCACATGTGGGCACATGGGTAGGACAGATAGTCACACATGGGATGAATAAATGTATGACTAACAGTTGCGCACCCATGGGTGGCTGTGAGTATGACAAGTACACAATAATGCACAGTTGTGGGAAGAATATTTGTGCATTCATGTGCAACTAGTTGGGAAAAGGTCGTGCACTGTGTGCAGACTCAGGGGTTTAGTTTTTTGGATAATTTATGATTTTTTTTATGGATGGTAAGGATGATGAGATGTTTCTGGGTGGTTGTAGGTGATCAAAAGAGCCTATAGCATGATTTCAGTCCACTGGAGAGAGTGGGACTTGGACCGGTTATGAGAGGCTGTAAGGGCGCAGTCGGGCGTATGTAGACACTTGGCAGCCTACGAGTTGCTCAATTTTTTTGAATGCCCCCTTATACGCTCGCAGGAGTACTTTCTCTAGTTTCTTATTAGGATGTGGAGCACTGATATGTAGTGCTTCATTGTGAGGGGAGAGAAACTCGTGTTCTTTGTGATAGAGGACATGTATTTTTTTACGAGACTCCCATTCTATGGGATGGCCCTAGTTGTTGATTCCCATCTGCTAGGGGAGGATTAGGTGGAGAACATGGTGGCTTGACACTGTACTAGGTCGAACCATATGTCGGTTTCGGTCATCCGTATTAAGGCCATTGATGAATTGTTGACCGAGTCCATCATGGCCATGGTGGTGAGGATCTACGGATCCTTGGGTACTTAGCGGATCATTGGTGATCAACTGAGGGTGGTGGAGCAGGTCCTGGATGGGGACCTATTTTCATGGGATGTGCTTATGCACACTAAGATGATGTCGCATATGAACTGGTGTCGATGGGCCGACTCCAGTGAATTTGCATTCGGTTTAGTTCTGGTGGCCTGGCTTTTCGAGAGGGTGCCTCTATTGCGCCTGAGGATTTTACTGGAGCTAGCGAGGTGATGAGAGCTGTGATTGATGTGGCGGTCACACGTGTTGGCCTGACATGGAGGAGGGGATGGTGACCATTATTTAATGGCCACAATGGCTCGAGTGTGGCGATAGATGCCACAGGTGATCCTGCAATATCCATACGCAGGTATAGACTATTGGCAAGATCTAGACATGGTACTACCTCCTAGGAAGGATTGGGACTAGAGAGGTATGTGTTGCATTTGTTTATGTTATTTTGGTAGATAGTATTTATCAGACATGTATATGAATGATGACATTATATTTGGTGTTCTTTTGTAGATGTGGGACCTCAGGGACGAGAGGTAGAGTTCGTCGGGGATCCAACTCGATGGGAGCTAGCTCAACAGGAGCATGCAGAGATGTTGGATGGACAGAGGCGTCTGCAAGATGATGCTAGTGTTGGAACAACCAGAGAGCCACATGGGGATGTTGCGGCCACCTTAGAGGATCTGTGCTGACGGTTTGAGTGGGTCGTCCAAGGTGTTCCAGAGGGTATATGGACCCACATCTAGGACAAGGAGGACCTGGACCAATGTGGGAGGGCACCCGCAAAGTGGTGGACATTGATTCATCGAGCAACAGTGGGGAACCTCTGGCTGACAGAGGACCCGGGGGGGGGGAGCTCTGGGGGCACCTTGAGTGCCGATTGTTTTTGTTTATATGGGTTTATGGGCCCAATTTTGTATAGGGTATTGGATACCCATTTTTTGTACTCATAGGGATGATGGGAATCATGAGCCTACGAGCAATTGTATATCTATTTTATGTAAAACATTTTATGACCTCGATGATATATATATTATGGATATATTTTGATAACTCGTGTCTTTATGTTTTTTGTTTTTATGATGTATGATGTCTATTGCTATGTGTTTTGACAAATGCACGATGTTATGTATATGTTGTTGTTTAATGTGATAAATTTCAATCTAATAATAGGTTAGCCATGTGATCTTCTACTTGATTGAGGTTTCTTGGAATATGTGTAAATGTGATGGAATCAAAGTTGTGATATAAGAGTCTAACTTGCAGGTATTTGTGAAAGAGGCAAGGATCGTGAACATGATATACGTTGTTGAGTTGCAAGACGACAAGTTGGGAATCTAATAGAACGCTAAGGTGACAAATGTGGTGGTGACTGGCTTCGGCGAGGAGACCAATGCAACATCATACTCTACTTTGTTATTGGCGATCGAGCCCAAACATATGCCACTGGAATGGAGTAGGATATGTGAGGGGGTATAGATGGCCCAAGCGGGATTCTGGGTTCATCGGTTGAAACTGTCAGGGTAACCGATGTGGTAGCTTGATGGATGATGCATCTATCAATAACACAGGTGATAGATCAGACATGAGGAAATGTGGCAGTAAATAAGACTAAAAACTCTACAAATATGTACAAATAGAAACCTAAGATAGGGGGGCTATGCTTAGGTGTAAAACTTCTTTAAGTACAACTCGTTGACAGGTTCTTTGAGAGGGTAGCCTTATAGGAAGGCCAAGATGTAGGTGCCTTTAGTGAGGTAATGTTGGAAGATGAAGGATCCATGCCACAATGATTCGAATTTCCCATGGCCCAGAGTGTCATGGGAGATATCATAGAATAACACGAGATCACCTTTGTTGAACGGGCGAAGGTTGACATGGTGGTCGAAGGTGGCTTTGGACCATTTTTTAGCTGCCTCATTGTGTTGTAATGAAGATCAACGGTCTTCATCATGTGACTCTAAGGTTAGCAGGCGTTGCTCCATTGGATCAGTATCAGATAAGATCTCTATGGCAGTGCGTAACGTGGGGATTTCGCACTCGATAGGGAGGGTGGCTTTGATCCCATGGACAAGGTGAAATGGTGTAAAACCAATGGCATTTTTTACTATCGTGCGATAAGCCCATAACACAGAAAATGACATATGATGCGAGTTGGTATTATGTTTGTTGAAGGTACATTGTAGCATGGTTTTGAGGACTTTGTTGACAGCCTCAACCTGTCCATTGGACTGAGGGTAGTATGGGGAGGAAAACTCATGGGTGAATCCTAACTTGGATGAGATTTCTGCAAATATATTATTCTCAAATTGTTTACCATGGTCAGACACTAACTGTTGTGGGACTCTGAACTGGGTAATGACATGCTTGAAGAAAAAACACGATGTTTTGTCAGTAGTGTTGTTAAATGTGGGCATGGCTTCGGCCCAGTTGGTAAAGTAATCAACTACCATGACAATGTACTTGTGTCCATTACTGAATGGAGGATGAAAAGTCATGAAATCGATGCCCCATTTGAAAAATGGGTCGGTTGTGATGACTAGGTGTAGAAGAGCTGGTGGAGATCATGCTTTGTTTGCATAAAGTTGGAATTTATTGCATCGTTTGACAATGTGGATGCAATCATGAAACAAAGTGGGCCAGAAGTATCATGCTTGAATGATTTTTTCGGTGGTGGACATACCCGAGAGGTGAACACCGCAAGCGTCGTTGTGGCAATCATTCAAGACTTTGTCGGCTTCATCAATTTTAAGACATCACCGAAGGATGGTATCGACCCCACGTCAGTAGAGAATGTCTCTGATGAGGAGGTAGTGGGGGGCGTGATGGCGAATTCATTGAGGATCATCTCGAGAGAGATGAGACCCAAACCTATGTGTGTGAAGGTAGACAAGGAGGTTTCCATACCAGGGGTCATCGGAGGGGATGAACAAGAGGTTTTCATCGGGGAAATCCCCGTTAATGCAGAAATCTTTGGCATCTAAGGGAAACGTCGTAATGAATTTGGCTAGGACCAGAGCTTTCTTGATTTTGGGAGTAGATAACTCTAGATAATATTCTTGGAGGATAACGAAACATCGAGCAAATTTTCCATTGATCTGTCATCGACTAAGAAAGTATTGCATGGGGTTGGAATCTGCTACGACCTTGGTAGTTCGAAGTAGACTGTAATGTCGCAATTTTTGGAATGTGCGGACAACTATTAACACAAATTTATTATCATGATTATACTTCAAGGGTGGACCTGAAAGGTTTTTACTAATGTATTAAATCACATGTTCACACCCATCATCCCCTAATTGGATGAGGGCTCCTGCAACTGAAACAACAGAGACTAATAAGTAGAGGATGTAATTTTGATCATAGTCTAGGGGACTAATCAAAGAGGCATTGGATAAGGAAAATTTTAAATCATCAAAATCTGCTTGACCATTTTTGTCCCATCGAAATGGGATATCATGTCATAGTAGGCAAAGAAAACCATGTGCGTGAGTAGCGTAGTCTGGGACAAAGTGACGTAAAAAGTTGGCTTTGCCTTGTAGGCTCTGTAGTTGGCGTAAATTCCTAGGTGGTGGAATTTCTGTGATAGCTTGGACCTTGAGGGGGTCCACTGTGATGTCATGTTGGGAGACGATGAACCCAAGGAGGTGTCCAACATTGACACAAAATATGCACTTGAGGGGGTTCAAGTGAATATTGTATTGGCGACATTGTTGGAAAACGATGTGTAAATCATCTAAATGTCGTGTTCAATTTTTGGATCGGGTAGTGAGGTCATCCAAATAAGCAAGGATGATGCAAGCAAGATCATGAAAAAAGTAGTTCACGGCCCGTTGAAATGTAGCACCAATGTTTTTGAGTCCAAAAGGCATGACGCGATAAGCAAAGGTACCGCAAGGGGTTATAAAAGTGGTTTTGTACTGATCTGTTGGGTGGATTTGAATTTGATTGTAGCCGAAGAACTCGTCCATAAAGGACAATTCTTCATGGACGACACAATCATCAGTGATTTGGTCGATGAACGGGGTTTGGAAGTTTTCTTTGGAACAATCGTGGAAGTCTGTGTAGACACGAATAGTTCCCTGTTTTTTGTTAACAGAGATGGGGTTGGAGACCCATGAAGTGTACGCAATGGGGTAAATGAACCCAGCAACGCGTAACTTGTCAATTTCGGATTTCATAGTCATAGATTTGGATGGGTGGAGGGGGCGTTTCTTTTGAAGAATGGGGTCGATAACTGGCCAAGTGTCAATTCAATGTTCGACTATTGAAGGATCAAGGCCAAGCATCTTCGTATATGACCAGGAATAAATATCTCGATATTCCTGAAAGAGAGCTTTGTAAGAAGTGATTTATTCAGAGGAGTATGTGGTACCAATGGTTATTTCTTCTATGATGCCAGGCTTAATGGAAATGTCAATTTTGATTGTGTGGGAGATGTTGGCCATGTTGTCTTCTTCAAAAGCATTGGGGGCGGGGATAGGGTTTTTGAACCAGTTAATATTCCCCAAAGGAATAAAATCCTTGCTTTCAATTGCGCACAGGGAGGCTTGGGTAGGAGGGTGAAAGGCCTCTGGTGAAAGGAAAAGTGCTCAATGATGGAGCGCATTCCATGGGAAATCAGGGGTAGTGATTTCTTCTAGGATATCTTCGTCGCAGTGGAAAATGAAAGAATACAGGGGATCCTGGGAGGTGGTAGGGGGAATTGTCAATAGTTAAGTGTTATTTTCTTCAAGTGGTGAGGATGTAGAAGGGATTTTGTGTATGGGGTGCGATGGCCCACTGGACATAAACCAAATTTCATGATACTTTGGATGGTACCTCATTCGCTCGAGGACTGATGATGAAATATAAAGAATGTCAGTAATGTGAGCCTCCATGGGGAGTGATTGAGAGGGCTCTGGCTGAGATGTGTGGTGGAATTGAGGTAGAGTTGGGCAATGATGACTGTAATGTCCATATTTTAAGCATATGGCACAAGCGAATTTGGTTCATATCCCTTTCTTACGTGTGGTTGAGGACTCCATAGTAGTGGTGGATGTACTTGGTGGAGTAGCAAACAATGGGGTTTCTTTAGGGAGTTGGATAAGATTGCATAAATCAGGAAGAGTAGGACAGTTGTTAGTGGGGTGCCCTTCTCTTTTTCATAATGCATAAGGAGGTTGAGATTGGGGAGGGAGCGGAGCTATGGGTTGGTTCTTCCTTCATGTACCCCCAGTGGTGCTGGTTTTGCCACTAGTTGGGGGTGGGGGTGGTGTTGCAGGAGTCTGTACCGGGATCTGCATCGATAATCCCTTTGTATGAGGAGGGAGAGATGGTGTAGGAACCATATCAGGTGGATGGAGATACCATATAGGGATGGAAAGAATCATGTTTGGAAGGGTGAGAGTAGCAGCTACCTGGAATGCTTGGGCGCCAAGTTGGGGATAGAAAAAGGGAATTTGGGTACTGGCTTGGGGGACTGTCTCCCAAACCAAGATTTTCCCTTCGAAGGGGGGGGAATCTGGGACAAGTGGTGCAATGGGGTTCGCAGGGAACTCCTGAGGTAATATTTTGTCGACTGGTGGAACGTTGATGTGGGGAGGGGCCTCAATGAGAGGAGTATTGTCTCTGATATTTGTTCCATTAGAAGACACTACACACACTTGTGATGAAATATAAGGGTGTAGGAGAGGTGGTGCTCCATGATATGCCGCCAACAAGGATGGGTCCATGAATATTCCAGGACCAATGTCGATGACCGAAAAAGCATCTGAGCTAGTGTGGATAAGGGGGAGGATGTTATTGATGTTGGCAGAATTATTAGGCTCGTAATGCATAAGTTGGTTGATGGTGATGATTTTCCCATTGTGGGGGAACATCATCGTACGAAACACAGAAGAGGCTATCGTCTTCATAGCATACATGTAGCTACGTTTGAACAAGATATTGTAATCAAGTGGGGCATCGATAAATTTAATGTCAATCAGGATGGTTTTTCCCCCAAGTTCTATATAGACATTTTGGAAGAGCCCCTCAGGGGATGATGGTCGACCGTCATAAGCTCTCAGGGTGATGGAAGATGGTACTATCTCAGGTGAGCCTAATTTTTTCCATACTACTTTGGACATGATGCATGTGGATGCACCTTCATCAATGATGCACCAATGAACTGTGATGTTCTGGATCTTAACTGGTATCTAGAAAGCTACTAGGGTGGGGAGGAATGGTTCTCCACTATCTAGATCAAAGGTGATGATTCTAGTATTAGTTGGGTCGACTTCCCCCAAGGCAGAAAGCAAGGATTTCAGCTCAAATGGATAGGCTTGGAGGACCTCCAATACATACATCGCTACAGGATATTGTGTTAAGTCATCGATAAGACTGTAATTATGGGTTTCCCTAGCATGAGGGTTATGTACATTTCATCGTAAAGGCATGCGGGGTACATGGGGGTTTGGTTTAGTTTTAGGGCGGGCAATCATCAATGGTTGTCCGGCTATAGTTGGATCTGCTTCTGAGGTGGTTGGGGTAGAGTCAGGAGGGAGGTCGTATTGTCGACCCCGTGTTTGCAAAAGAATATCTTCTTTGCTGGTAAGGAGGATATTGCGATCAGTCAGATTTCTAGGTTGATTGGGGCCTGGGTTTTGATATTGCCCCATTTGTAGTGGAGCAGAATTTACCTCCTGTTGGGTATTCATCACACCTTGGTGTGGAATGGGGTTTTGCGAAAAAGTCGGAGGTGGTGGTTGCAAATAATGTTCTGGGGCATGTTGGGGGGCAGGTGGTGCCAAAGGGTCTTGTATGTCCATGGATGCTTTCATCTGTTTTTAATCGAAAATTTGGGGGAAGTGGTGAGTATAATGTCCATACTCACCAAATAGAGCGCAAGGGAAGTTAGTTCTAAGATTATTGTTCTTCCCTTGTCGTGGTTGATTGTTATTTTTACCCCCTTGGGGGTTCTAGTTGCCTTGATTCTGGTTGCCCCCAGTGGAATAGTTTTGTTGTGGGTTATTTCCTCCTGCTCCTGGGTTGTTATTTTTTCAGTTTTTTCCTTTATTCTTGGAATTATTGGGTTGATGAGTCGTATTTTCCATATTCAACTATTCAAAAGCATGAACCTAGTGAATGGGAGAGGGTTGAACAAAGTTAACGCCGACATGTGGTCGTCCTAGTGGAGGAGCAACTACCTAAGGAGGACCAGGAAATGGAAAGTATGGATTATTTTATGGAAATGATTCATATGGCGTATAGAAGGTTGAAGTACTTCCACCATTTTTAGGTTCATATGTGGGGGTTGGGGGTGGACCTACACTTGATTGAGAGACCGGATGCATCTGGGGTACCAGTGGGGGTCCCCCCAATGGTTGAGGGGGAACAACATGATATGACTGTTGGTGAGTGGGGGGAGGGTAATAAGATGTCCCTCCATATGGTTGTGGATACTAATTTGTACAATAAGTAGGTGACGGGCGTTCGTAAGGGTTGTCGTGTGTTATAGAACCAATCAACCCATCTGCAGCATGGGACGTTCCAGGTTTGTCTTGGCCAAACAATATGGGTCTGTGTGCATCAACAATACTGTGTACAAGTAACCTGATTGAGCATATATGAGGTCGCATTGTTGGGACTTATTGATGGCTTCCTCTTCTGATTGATGAAAAGTAGATTCCACATCCTTGGCAATAACAAAGACGAGCGATTTAAGAAACCAATCGAGGCATTGTTCTTTGTTGGTTTCCTCTTTACACAAATTGCGTTGTCGATACCATTCATGGATGTGTTATAGAAAGATTTTCCTCACCCTATGCAATATTGCATAGAAGGCCCTTTTCCATTTCCCTATGCAGACTTATCATCCCTATTTGTAAATCCCAAAGCTAAAAATACATATTTTTCCACATGTACGCACCTTGCCTACTAGACAACATGCGTATATGCAGGTTGCACCACTAGAAGCCCACGTACATCGGGATTTGTGCCAAAAGATGAAAATTAATGTTGGATTTCCATGTCATGACAGGAGATCTATGATCCTTGGCCTTCCATATACTGGAAACGTTCCTACTCGGCCCTTTAGTTCCATTTGAAAGCTATAAATGGGCCAATTCTGAGCTATGGAAAAGAAGAGAAAGAATTCAACTTTGAGAGAAAAGTTACTTTGGAGAAATTATTTATTTCATATTGAGTCTGCATCCCTTTATCCTTTAAGTCTGAACATAGTGTTCAACCCCCAAGCTATTCCCTTATTGATTGAGAACCTCATTGTTTCTCTTTTATGAGCTTTCCTTTGGTGGAGGATTGAAGTGGTGGAGGCCCAGCTGGAAGGAAATTAGTTTCTCGATTCCGAACCGTGGTGACACGGAAGTCTGTAACATTTTCATTTCTACTAATCATATATTAATAGAAATACTCTTTTCCCGTCCAATTGATATCTTGAAAATATTTCAATTATTATTCCATGAGCGTATTTGTCATGTTTATTAATGGATTATTCTATCGAATGTGCTAACATCATTTATTATCACCATATGCTTTCTTTGCTCGATTGTTGAGGACTAGTTGCAGGTATCTTGCTTTGGGTCAAGTGCTCAATAGTGGACTTCATCGAACGTTTGGATGAGGTAGGCCTTTTATCTTGTCCTACTAGCATTTTTGTTTACATAGCATACTTGAGAAGAGAGTTGATTTCTACAGTCATTTCCGTCTATTGTGGTTTACCCTAGCCATAGAGAGATTTTCCTCGTAATAGACTTGGTGACTATACTGGGGATTGAATATTCTTTCTTAGGGTTTGGAGTACTTTTCTCCTTAGATATCTCTCATTCTTATTGCATTTCTTATTGTATAATTGCTTGACAACCTCTGTTCACTCTCATTCTGAGTTTTTTAGCCTTCTCTGTTGCCTGGCTTTGTTTTTAAAACATATACACGGTTTTTGGCTTGATAGTCGCGTATATACATGGGCTGTCCCTCTGCAAGTTGCATACATACGCTCTGTTTCCTTGAGCAGTCGTGTACATCAACTTTCTTTTCTTGTTAGTTGGGTTTGGTTGTTGCTGGGTGGGATTTGATGTTTGCTGAGTATTCTTGGGTCTTTGTAGTGACTATTAAGTGCCTGTGGGATGATTGGAAACATGTCTTTGGTTGAATTTTTGGGCAGAGTCTTTCTTGTCACCTTTTCATTTTGATTGTCCTTTTACATTGGGCTGGGTGTTTTTCTCCTTGATATTCTGCTTGAGTTATCTCTTTCTATACACAGTAGAGTTTTATATATCAAGCTATTGTTCAATCCATGCATTTTCATTTCTCTTATATTGAAAATACAAAAATATTAGGCATTTTGCATTGCTTGGCATTTTTTTTTTTATCTTTTGAGTCTTGGTAATTAGCTTAGTGCATGTAATGAAAGATTGCATTTTTACTTCAGAATTACAGAGTTGAAATTGAAAATTGCATTTGTTTTTAGAAGTATATCATTCATTGAAAGTTGAAGTTAAGACTTTGCATATTATTCATATTTACTTTTCTTGTTGAGTCATAACATCATGAGTTTCACTACCATACCTTTTTGAGTAATCACGACCAATAAATTAATGCTATAATTTAAAATTGATTAGTCACAATTTTATTTTCTAGAGTGCACAAACTAGCTTAGGATTTACTGGCTTGGAATCGGATTTTGTGAGTAAACTTCTCCAAGACAATTAAATCAACATATGTGTCTGGCAAAGGGAGTGGAGAAATCCATTCTATAATTGGTAATATTAGGAGGCTCTGCTCACACCGGATTTAATCACAAGGTCACACGGGGTTAGTTGAAGGGATATCCCCCCGATACTTTCTTAGTGTTAGAGATATTTATGGGGATCTATTTGTATCTGGGGATATTGCTAGTTCCTTTACCTTCGTGAGAACCGATACTTTCAAGGTTTTGGGCTTTGCTATCCTGCCCATATGGTGGGCCTGACTTATGACTTCTTGCCTGTGCATCATTTATACATTAGTGTCTTAGTTTCTTGACTTAGGTGCCACATAGGTTACTTACAGGGGTTATTCTATAGGCACCCTAGGTCAAATAAGGGTCGGACAACACACAACCTTTATGGAGGATTACCTCTTTGGGGGGATCCAACTGACTAGTTGTTAAGCACACGAGGGCCCTTATAACCGATCATGTTACCTACGATCTTTAGTAGGGAGTCTCAGGCCCCTATTGGGTGAGAGATACCTTCTTTAGGGAGGGAGGCCACTTTCAACTACTTTACCCCATTTGTGTGCATATTGGTCATTTGAATTTTGGATTGCTCTTTGATTACTAGTTGGCCTTAGGATTCATTTTTTGTCTTTAGAGTCTTAATTCATTGTGGAGTCAGACCAGCGTCCTCGTTGGTCCCGTCGCTTGTTACAGTGACCACCATATTTTGAGTCTTTGCCTTATAAAATGCGTAGAGTTATTAGACATGGTACACACACCTCCATTGTTTAGACTTGTGATTCTACAAGGATGAGTACTGAACCTAGTCTTTAGAACATTGGGAGCCCTTCGAATCCCACACCCACTATAGTTAATGACGCCCCTTCGACTCCTGCAACCATAATGGTTGTAGTGTCGGAGGCACCTATCATTACTATGGATCGGCCTATAGTGAATGCTCAATCTCTTGCCTCGAGCCCTTTTGGGTCTCTTGGTCACTCACCGAGCTATAATGTTCAGTCCATCCCTATGGCCTCTAGTCCTTTTTCCTATGGTATGTCAAAATTTACTTCGCATTTTTTGAACGCCATCCCAACTACTGGCCCTAATTTTATCATTGGGCTTGGGGGCACTACACATCCTTATACTCCATTTTCATTTGGTGGTTCTCAAATCCCTCAAACGACTCCTAATATGGGAGGCAGTCCTTCTTTTAACCCTGGGTCTAATCCTCTTACTTCTGGGTGGAACGACCAACCTGGCAGACAAGCTTCGACTCAATTTTCGTCCTATAACCCTACCTCCTCGATGCTGATTCCGACCAACATGTTTGGCATGACGAATCCACCTCTTTCCTCCAGATTCACACTCAGAGGAGCTCAGTTTCACGCTTTGGGAAACCCCCAACCCGAATCCAATCCAGTTGGGGGTAATTTTTATAACCCCCATCATAATATTCCTACGAGAATGATTCCCACCCAACATTTTATGAATCATCCCAAAGGAGAGTCTTACAATCCTAGACAGGGAAATGGTGCTTACCAGAACCCTAGATGGGTTGTAGTTCCTCAAACACAATCTTTCCAGGGATCTTGGGGCCAGATGCCACAACCCCATCTCCCTTTTTTGTCCATGCTTAATCTACCAGAATTGTCTAAGTTGATGAATGACCTTGTGAGTCATGATCCTACATGTCCCCCCATCCCCACTAAGCTTCCTTTGGACATTTTGAAATTCGAAGGTAAGAATGGCAAGGATCCTAGTGATCACATTACTACCTGTAGCCTATGGTGCTCCTCGAATTCCCTGAATGACGATTCTATTCGGTTAAGATTATTTCAATGCACCCTCATTGGAGTTGTTGTGAAATGGTATATCGAGATACCTAGGGGGGCATATGGGACCTTTAGTCAGATGGTTTTGGTCTTCCTTAACCACTTCCAATTGTTGGTTCATTATGATGTTGGCCTAGAACGTCTATCGACTTTACACCAGGACACCGCCACTCATATCTTGGATTATATCTAGGAGCGAAGTAGATGAAAGAGGATGATTAATACCTCCATACCCCCGAAATTTCTTTTATAATGGTTCCTTAAGTCTTTTGACCCTCCTATCTCAAAGGATGTTGCTACATTTGAGGTTACCACTGAGGAAGAAGCGATATTTAAAGCCCATCAATTAGATATGATATATGCTCAGTCTAGGATGTTATACCACATTCGTCCAGATGCACCGTGGTCAACTTATGACCCTAGACAAAATCCTGGACCTCATGCCGATGGAATTGTAGGCTCTGCCAATGTAAAATCCGCAGACTCAGTGACAAGCCATTTGAAAGAGTTGTCTCTAAATCAGTCTGCAGGAGGGCCATCTTCGTATGTGTCTTCCAATCCCACTCAGTCAGTGAATGTACACTCCGTGCAATCGTCGGTTGGCCCAAATGGTAACCAACAACTAGGCGGGAATAAGAAGAAAGGACGTAATAATCGTAAGCGTGGGAAAAATAATAATAAACCCAAGGACAATGGTAATAATGAGAAGACGAATAATAATGTTGGAGAGGGAAAGAGAGAAATATGTAAGGTGAAATTTCCCTGTAAGCTTTGTACAGACGACCACCTTACTCATTTATGCCCCAAACTTGCAGAAGTTGTGAGACTATTATCTCTACCACCCGCCGTGCTGACGAATCCTTTCCCACAAACCAACACATGGCCTCGAGCTCCTTAAATGTCAGAAATGCAGCTGGTGGGAGTCAAAACTCGTCATTGCAAGATGACGACTGTTTTTTTATCAATATGGTCGATGCGAAAGCTAATGTAGCCACTCAATATCGAGTTTATAGCGCTTCACAAGATATACCTGGTCTAGAATCTCCTCCTCCTCCTCTGGAGATGACTTTACAGATTGAAAAACTAGAGCCACTGCCTCATATTCTGAAAGGAGTACTCAAGTGCTCTACCCACAATCCAAATGCTAGAGCTGACCAAAACTACTCTATTTTTGAGGACCTGGGTCAAACCCCTTGTGCGATGTCAGCTTTGGAGGTACTACAGATATGTCCTTCATAGAGGAATGCCTTACTATCTATGTTAGGAGCTCTAGAACCCTGTGGCTCGAAAGTTATCAAGTTTGACATCTCAAATGTGAAACCTAACTTGCCTTACCATGTGGCATTCCAAATCCACGAGGGGTACTCAAAGTATACCATCAAACGTGTGGTTGTTGATGAAGGCGATGTTACATGTGTGATGTTCTTGATTTGTTGGAAAGCTCTTGGTTCTCCGACTCTTTCTAAATCATCGAACATGTTGACTGCTTTTGATGGTCATTCTTTCTGCCCTCACGTTACTCTTACTGCATTTTCAATCCAGGTAAGTGGGAAGACAGTAGAGGTCGAGGTCAAGGTAGTTGATGCACCTCTTGATTATAACTTGTTACTAGGATGCAATTGGACCTATGATATGTTCGTTGTCGTATTGTTCGTCTTCCGTACTCTTTGTTTTCCTCATGAAGAGAAGGCCGTGACGATTGACCAATTATCATTTGTGTATGCTAGTCCCAATGCATCTGTTGGACCATCAATCCCTATGATCGACAATTCTCAGCTGGCAACTGAGAATGTCATTGTCGAAATGTATTCTTCCCTGATAGGTACTTTCAACTTCACGGCACCGATTCACCACATTTACTCCATGTCCAATAGGCCTGTTTCGACATGGAGGTCCATTCCTTTCCGCACTTCCTATTTTAGTAATATGTGGACCCTACCTTCCCCGACTTCATCTTGTGAAGGTCAATCACATGCTAGAATGGACATGCCACTATCGGTAGTGGATATTGCATATCTAGTTGGTCTTGACTCTTCCGTCTATCCCAATCCTATTACCTCGCCGACGGACGAGGAGGATCCTGTTCTTAGACCCGTGTGGGCCACTTCGTTGTCTTGTTCACATGACTGCCTTGATGAGACTTTTCCCTCGAACGAAGATATCATCGAAGCTATGAATGGTTCTGAAAAACTTTGAGATGATATGTCTCACCGCTCTTATTTTCTCCTAGAGCTTGAAATAATCGAATAAGATGAATTTCGATCTACTTTGAGTGAGATAGTCAAGAACGTGGTAGTTCCACTTGATACACATGACATTTATGCCGAAGGAAATATGCGAGTATTTCTCCTACCGTCACGCTTGATATCTCTCGTATCCCTGGCAAGATTAAAAACGTACATATTGGTGTGGATTATTCGTGAAAAGAAATCCTGATCTACACCGAACTCTTCAAGGAATTCTGAGAGGTATTTGCTTGTTCATATTAAGAGATGCCAAGAATCAACCCTCTTATTGTTGAGCATGAGATTAGAACTTATCTAGATGCTAAACCTGTTCGACAACGTCTTAGAGCTGTCAATCCCTGGAAGGCCCTTGTTATTAAGGCAGAGGTGGAGAAGCTACTTAATGCTAGCTTCATCTACCCAGTTCCCTTGATTGAATGGGTATCAAATCCTTTTCCTATGAATAAGAAGCAAGGAACTATCTATGTATGTATGAAATTTCAAGAATTGAACAAAGCATATCCTAAAGACAACTTCCCGACACCTTTCATCGATCAGATTCTCAACGAGTGTGCAGGAAGCGAAGTGTTTTCTTTTATGGATGGATTGTCAGGGTATAACCAAATTCAAATTAAACCTGAGGATCAACACAAGACAAAATTTATTTGTCCTTGGGGTACTTTTACATACCGGAAAATGCCTTTCGGCCTTAAAAACGTCGGACCAACCTTCCCATGTGCCATGACCTTCACATTCCATGATCTTAAGCATATCGTCGAAGATTACCTTGACCATCTCGTTGCTCACTCTTGTAAGAGAGAAGATCATTCTACATACCTTAGACTTGTTTTTGAAAGATGTCGTTACTATATAATTCAGTTAAACACTCACAAGTGCATCTTTTGCAATAGGTCTGGTCGTCTTTTGGGATTTCTATTTTATGAGACCGAAATCATGGTGGATCCGTTAAAGGCAGAGGCAATACTTCGATTGCCTCTCCCGTGCACTATTAGACAACTTCAAGGTTTGCATGGGAAAGCTAAATTTCTACGTTGGTTTATAGTAAATTATGCCAATATCACTAAGGGTTTCATGTGTCTCTTGAAGAAGGACACCTTTTTTATCTAGGATGAGCGAGCCCGGGAGTCCTTTGATTCTTTGAATAAAGCCTTGGTATCAGCACCTCTGCTAAATTCTCTTGACTATAGTAGGGATTACTTGCTTTATATCACCTCTGCTAAATTGTTAAAATAGGATTAGTTTAATTTACTTTATGCAATTTCCTTTCTAGATCTAGGTTGTAATTTTAATTCGAAGTTTGATTATTAAGTTTAGTTTTCAGTTATGAATCTCTAAGTAGTATGAATTTGCTTACACTAGCATAGAATGCAATTGAATTAAATAGAATAGTGTTTTCATATTGTTGATGATTAGTGCATAGATTGAATAATCACATGGATATGCAGGGTAGTTGATGTTGCTTCTATAATAGCTAAGTTCTCATTGGATTGTCTAATTCATAATTTTCACTTTGCTATCAAAGTCAATATTGAGTTTATCCCTCTTGATTTATTGTTAATTGTTAAATGCCATAGTGATATCATAAGACACCGGAGACATAACCATCAACACTATGTTTGAGTTTTCTTGCTTTTATAGATTAGAGGATAGTTTCCTTGTTTTTGTAGATTAGAGAACATTTTTCTTGCTTTGATAAATTAAAGAATAGTTTTCTTATTGTAGATTAAAGAGTAGTTGTTGATTACTTTTATTGTCATGATGATTTGAATTTAGTAGATTGAGATTTCCTTTTATAAATTAGAAGTAGTTATGAAGCTTAATTTATTAATAGAGTTCACTTGCTTATTAGTTTGATTAGTTTCTTACTGACTAATTTCGATTAATTTACTTGCTGTAGAAGTTATCATAGGTTAGTTAGTTTATTGCTTACTTGTTTACTTTCTTTGATAGGGTAGTTTCTTGTCTATTTACTTGCTTTAATAGGATAGTTTCTTATTGAATTTGAGTAGGTTAATTAAAGTAGTTTGTTGTTGTTATTTCTCATTAGATAGATTAAATAGATAGTTTTCTTTTGCTCATTATAATGATTAAGTTAGTTTTCTTTAAGTAGGGTTTTCATTTTCTTTCTTAGGACTATCCATTGATCCTTCGTTCAAAAGTTACTTAGGATAAATAGTTTAAGTTTCTTAATAGGGTTTGATCATTAATAGTCTTTGATTAAGTAGATTAGCCCTTAGATAGCTCATTTCCTTAGTTAGACTATACTACCTCTAAGATTTCTTCCTTGGAACATATAGTGCTACAACGCTAAGTTTACTTACCTCGGGTTGACAATTTAATTGAGGCTTTTTAGTGTTTTTTAGTGCATATAGAACACCAATCATTTTCGGTGCCACTTCTGGGGAGTTGTCTCAAGGTAGGAATTATATCATTTCTAAACATTAGCATTAGTTTGGTGGTGGGGGAATTTTAAGACGAGAGGTAAGAACCTGTGCATCTGCTATAGCAGGTTCCCCCAAACCCAATGGTAGTTTTTTTTTTTGCTTTCATGAAAAAACCTAGGGACCCGAAAGGTAGATACATTAAATCTAAATTAGACCTTTCAACCAAGGTTCCTTCTGATATTTTTGGGGGAAGGATCATTCCACTCATAAATTCCGCAGACCGATACTGAAAAATAGAAACTAGCTCAACCCAAAGAGATAAATTTGTCTCTGAAGAGACTAAGATAGGGAGCACTATAGAACAGAAAATTGAAGCATCAGTAATAGTGGAACAAGAGGCAAGACCACTCGAGCCTTCTGTAGAACAAAACAATACAACCTTTGTTTTCTTACCACCATCAGGAGATCCTAACTTTGAAGATATTATAGACCATGAATAGGAGAATACCTTGTTTGGTAGTTCAGCCAACATAATTGTCTCTCAAATTGACACAAAAACTTTGGCAGCAATAACCTCAACCGACTCGAGTAGAGTCCCAAACACCCAAACAGTAGGAAGACCTTCCCATCAGAGGGATACCTTGTTCTCTTCAAGAATAAAACCACTTAAGTACTCTCGTTTTGGAAACCAAACCAGTATGGATGATCAGGAGGATCACAAAAATGTAAGACATGGGGAGGAAGAATAAGTTGGAAACCAAACCGAAACTACGTTCAGGTTCCCAATTTTAGACACCACCTCAAATGTCAATATGAAAAATATTCCCCTCTCAGCATTGCCCACCTTTTATGGTAAAAGTAGTGAAGATCTAGATACCTTCCTATTTGAGTTTGACATCTTGTGTAGGAGATACGACTACTTACAAGATGCCCATAAACTAAAACTCTTTCTTGCCACCCTCAAGGACTCTGCACTAAGATGGTTCATGGGGTTGGGAGAATCCAGTATTAGGTCTTGGGAAGCCATGAACGATATATTTCTTAAGAAGTACCAAGACTCATGCAAGACCAAGGATTCACGTAATGATATTTTCAAGATCCAATAGTTAGAAGATGAGACCCTCGAGGATTATATGGAATGGTTTCGTTATATCTCCTAGAAATCAAAATATCGTGACCTTCTAGATGATGCAGTTAGGGCTCTTTTCCTTAAGAGAATATCATAAGAATACCTAGAGATACTTAACCTGATGGCATCAGGTGACATCTCCCATAAACCATTTGTTGAAATCTGTGAAATGTGTAAGAATTACTCGAGGAGTAGAGATAAAATAGGAAAGAATGTTCGGTAGCCTCACAGTAGAAACTTAAAACCAATTAGTTTAGGTGGTATCACAAGAGTATAGATAGGGAACCTTTTAGAAAACTTCAATACATATATCTTAAGCACAATAGGTTACCAGTTGGACACCCTCAAGATTAAAAAGAAGCAGGAGGAGTAAAATGCAACAATGAGCATATATTGCCCAAGATGCAGGAGGAATCATTCCTCGAGAGAATGCCCATTAGATAACATTTCATTTTGTGGCTTCTACACAAAATACCATTCAACTGAGAAATGTCCATCATTGCTCAGTTTGTTAGCCATCTATAGGAGTGGGGATCTTGGGGAATCATATTCTTCTCCTAGGAGGCCATGGCAGCCTAGGAACCAACCCACATACCTAGATCCACAATCTCAAGTTCTACCCTATTATCAACAACAACAACCGTGAAACTCACCAGGTTGGAAAAATTGGTCTACACAGTACCAACATCCTTGGCTTCAAGGATGGAGAGGAGGGCATAACCAAGGAAACCCTCAAGCCCCACCTRTCCCTATTTCCAACCATCCTTACCCTCAGTTTCCACCAAATACTTTACATCTTTTGCCAGGTTTTGTTCCACCACCTTTACCTCCTATTCCACAACAACAACTGCAACAATATCATAATGCAAGCTCCCCAAGACAAACATTATTACCGGGACAACCAGTKCCCAATCCCAATAACAAGCCCACTCAACCTYTTCATAATGTTGATATTTAGGCCTTCCCGACATATGTTATTACCCCTGTTCCACTACAGGAGATTCAACTAAGGTCGAGAAAAGTTATGGATAGGTAGAGACCTTCAGTAGTCATCCAAGAAGAAGAAGACGAGGAAACCCCCAAACAACCTGCGTATGACACTAGGTGGGAAGATTTTATTATTCCCAAGGACCAATAACCCAAGCATCCCCAAAATGAACCTTCACAAATTATGAAGGCCCCTCCTTATCCAGAAAGATTAGTAATCGAGAAACCTACCACCAGACCAAAATTTGACATCTTGAATGAATTGAATAATATTTGTGTCAATATTCCCTTGCTACAAGCCATTAAATATATTCCAATCTATAGTAAGGTAGTCAAAGAATTGTATATTAAGAAGCCAGGTAGGAAACAGAAGGACCCTCCTATAGTACATTTGATAAGAGAACTTTATGAATACATATTAGAGTAGCCGAAGCTAGCAAAATATGGGAACCCAGGAAACCCTGTAGTGACCATAACCATTAATGAGGTCTCCATTGGAAACACTCTCATAGACCTAGGGGCAGCCATCAATGTTTTGACCGCTATTACCTTGGAGAAATTACAGTTAAAACCTCTTCTTAGACCTACCCCAACCATTTTGGAATTAGCAGATAAGACTAGGGTTATACCTAAAGGAATTTTGGATGATATCATAGTTACTTTAGCTTCATGGGAGTACCCAGTAGAATTTCTGGTCATCAACTCAAATGATCCTACCAAAGGCCATCTCGTTATTTTGGGAAGACCTTGGTTAGCCAAATCCAATGCATTTATTGGTTGTAGAGAGGGATAAATGACCATCTCAAATGGAATTTTTATCCAGAAACTCACCATATACCCTGTTATAACCCTATAATTCATAGGATCATCTGTTACTGGAAAATTTTCACTCTGAATGTATTTTGGCTTGCAAATAATATTTCATCTCTGCAAATTATTTTCAAGGAAAGGAAAATAAAAGAAAATTCATGGTTGTTGACACTGAGTGGTTTTTCCTAACCCCATGGAGACAAAAGCAAGGGAAGCAGTGCACAAAACCCACAAAAAGCACTAAGCCTAAGTTTTTGTTGCATTTGCGCCTAGAGAATAAAGAACGTGCTTAGATCGACGATCGATCTAGCGGCACATAGATCAACTGCTGACAGTGGATTCTAGACCCCCTCAACTGTTCTATTTTTAACGGTGGGCGGGGGGTCCGGAATGGTGACTAACAAGTGCGCACAAAACTACGGTCATAGTGACAGCACGCAGATGGACANGACAAAAGCAAGGGAAGCAGTGCACAAAACCCACAAAAAACACTAAGCCTAAGTTTTTGTTGCATTTGCGCCTAGAGAATAAAGAACGTGCTTAGATCGACGATCGATCTAGCGGCACATAGATCAACTGCTGACAGTGGATTCTGGACCCCCTCAACTGTTCTATTTTTAACGGTGGGTGGGGGGTCCGGAATGGTGACTAACAAGTGCGCACAAAACTACGGTCATAGTGACAGCACGCAGATGGACAATCTACAGGCGATTCCAGACCCCCCCGACCATTCTTCCTTTAACGGTGGGGGGGGGGGGTTCGGAATGAGGCATTTTTCTTTGGTGGGACCTGTCCCCAACGTTTCATCCATCCTTTTCGCCCAATCCCATCACCTCTTCTGCATCCTTCATCCGCCTCTGCGCCACTCATTCCATTGTCCTTTCTTCCCTTAGCCACATCTTGCCCACCACCCATCCATGAATAATCAAACTTAGGATAAAAAAAAATAACAATAATTTAATTAGATTAAATAATAATGTTAGTATAGTTAGAATAGGTTAAACTAGCTAATAACTAACTACTTAATAACTAATTTATTATTAATTAATTAATAACTAAGTTAAAAATCTAAGTTATTAATTAGGTTAGAGTTTGATTAATTAAAGATTAAATATAAAATATAAAATATAAAATTAAAAACAAAACTAAAAAACTATCCTAAGTCTACCCACCCTTAAATCCATTACATCACACCCCACATAAAA
>JASDQU010309730.1:211196-222799 GCA_032191745.1 Picea mariana
GGGGGGGGGGGGGGGGCTCGGAATGAGGCATTTTTATTTGGTGGGCCCTGTCCCAACGTGTCATCTATCCTTTTCACCCAATCCCATCACCTCTTCTGCATCCTTCATCCGCCTCTGCACCACTCATTCCCTTGTCCTTTCTTCCTTTAGCCACATCTCGCCCACCACCCATCCATGAATAATCAAACTTAGGATAAACAAAAATAACAATAAGTTAATTAGATTAAATAATAATGTTAGTATAGTTAGAATAGGTTAAAATAGCTAGTAACTAACTACTTAATAACTAATTTATTATTAATTAATTAATTAATTAATAATTAAGTTTAAACTCTAAGTTATTAATTAGGTTAGAGTTTGATTAATTAAAGATTAAATAAAAAATAAAACATATAAAATTAAAAACAAAACTAAAACACTATCCTAAGTCTACCCACCCTTAAATCCATTGCATCACACCCCACATAAAAAACAAATCATTTTAAATCAAACGGTTGTTAAAAATTCCGGAACCCCCCTCACCATACGAAGTTTAACAAGAGGGGAGGGTCCGGAATGGAGTAGTTTCTAAAACCACCCCCTAGAAAGGTTTCAGCTCCACATGCCATTGGAACCCCCACCCCCCCCCTAAAACTGCTTACCACCTTAGGGGGGGGTCTGAAATACCACTCTACCCCCGAAAAAACCGCTTTCGCAGCATTTTGACCAATCAAATTTCAAAACTATTTCCGGGAAGAATAAATCAAATTTTGAAAAACCAGCAGAGGATTTTCTCCATAACAGGATGAAGAATAGAAACCTCTCTCAGGTTTTTCACAGGTGCCACGAGCAGACAGAATCGAATCCATCTTCAAGGCCCTTTTTTCCAGTTTTTCATTTTTTTGTTACAGTCCTGATTTTACGGGAGATGTTACGGCAAGATGGAGGCAAATTTGGTGAAACTGAAGGAGGATTTTTTCCAAAACATACCCATCTACAATAACCTCTTTCATTTTTTCCCTAGGTGTCATGATTAAAGAGAAACAAGTGTCTGAGTGGACCTCTTGGTCGCAGAAATTCGGCGTGTCTTTCATGGCGGACAGGTCCAGATTTTTGGGGATTTGTGGCTATTTTTGGCCGAGGCGGTTAAATCCAACTTACAAAACATGTTGGGGGATTTCCCCTATTTATTCAGAGGATTTTTAATGTAAAATTTGTTGATTCTTGCACCCAGAAGGCTATTCTCTGTAATATTTTGTGAGATCAACCAGAAATAACTGGATTTCTTGCACAGGATTCTTGCTTGTTAACGTTGGTGAAGTTTTCTCTCTTCATTGAATGTGATCCTTCTCAGTTATCATTATGTTATTTCCTTTCTGATTTTTAAAGGGAGATTTAGTGCAAAATTTATCCAGTATACTCTGTGTCGAGCTTTTAAAAATCTAAATGTTTTCCCTCTAATAATACAATGAAGAAATTCTTGAATTCTTTTTTGTTGTAGTTGATTATCTCGTTTGTTCCTCTTTTACATCACTTTATTTCTAAAGGATCCAACATCTGCATTACCTTGCCCTGTGGAAATACCTTATAGACCCGTGTTTAATTTCAAAACTTGTCACAGACCCCAACCCAATGGTCTTCTTTTGCTGTCTCAACCAGAAAACTCCAAGAACATATCCTATTCTGCATAGCTAGCCTAATATCAAATCTATAACAAAGATAAATTTGACAGAGAGATCCCTCTCCGAGTCTTGGAGGGCTAGATCCTTGACTCAAAGCGGTTTTGATGTTGCCTTTGTGACTGCCTCCACAGCCTTGGGAAAATTACAGAGTGCTAACATACCCTCCAGCTCAACCTGTCATGGAGAATATATGGTGGCTTGAATGTCCATACGAGAATGAGGACTGGGAAGAGCCCATATTTCTAAGTGAACATGCCTAGGCACTTCAAGAGCACACAACGGAAAATGTGCAAAACTAGTTCATTTCTGCTATCACATGTGTTGATTTTCCACAAACATTTCCCCAATTCGAGTACATGTTTGGGGAATAATTTTAGGAACAATTAAACCCATCCATTTTTTCTTCGACATCTTTTATCTTCGAGATAGACAAGTCTGCCTCATCTTATACTATGCCCTACAAGATTAGTCCAGGGAAATTTTTACATATAAACTCTGGGCTAGATGCAGACCAACGAAAACAGTTAGTAAGTATCCTTAAAGAACAATCAGGAGCATTCTCCTAGGAATACACTAACATGAAGGGTATACACCCTGACACAAGCATCCATCACATATATACCCAGGGGGAAGTAACACCTGTTAGGCAACCCCAGAGAAGGATGAACCCAACACTCAAAGATATAGTAAAGGAGGAGATCCAAAAGTTATTAAATGTCAGATTTATTTATCCCTTCTCCGACAGTAAGTGGGTGTCCCCACTTGTAATGGTTCCAAAGAAACTGACCAGGAAATTGAGGATTTGTGTTGACTTCTGAAAACTCAACAAAGCCACTCTGCAGGATTACTTTCCTCTTCCTTTCATTGACCAAGTTTTGGATACCTTATCTTGAAAGAAGTATTTCTCCTTTTTAGATGAGTATAGCGGGTACAATAAAATTCTCATAGCACTCGAGGATCAGGGAAAAAATACCTTTACTTGTTCTTGGGGCACCTATGCCTATAGGGTCCTACCATTTGGATTGTGTAATGTTCCTGCCACATTTCAACGAGCAGTACTAGGGATATTTGTTGATCTTATTCATGATTGTGTGGAGGTCTACATGCATGAATTCACAGTTTATGGCAACACTTACCAGGAAGCCTTAGATAACTTAGAAAAAGTACTTATCAGATGCCAAGAAATGAAACTATCTCTAAGTCATGAAAAATATAAAATGTTGTTAACTAAAGGAGTGGTTCTAGGACATCATGTTTCATCTGAAGGGATAAAATTCGATCTTACAAAAATTGAGGTCATCGTCAGACTTCCACCCCCCAAAACTCATAAAGAGGTGAGAAGATTTCTTGGACATGCCGGATATTACCAGCGGTTTATTGAAAATTTTACAAAGATTTTTGCACCTATGTTTGGATTGTTAATAAAATATGTTGATTTTGCTTGGACTGAGCAGTGTCAAACTTCCTTTGAAACCCTGAAAGCTAAGTTGTTTGTGGTACCAGTTCTTAGGGGACCCAATTGGGCTCTCCCATTCCACATATCCACTGATGCCTCTAACACCGCAATAGGAGGAGTATTAGGGAAGAAAGAGGACCAACAGTCCTATGCCATTTATTTTGTGAGCAATAACTTGTCCCCTGTCGAGCTAAACTACACAGATACCGAGAAGGAATTATTGGCAGTAGTTCATGCTATCAATAAGTTTCTTCATTACATTACAGGTTACGAAGTATTTGTAAATACAGATCATTCCACCATTAGATTTTTCATGAATAAACCCATAACTAATGGTTGAGTAACTAGGTGGCTCCTGCTATTGCAAGAATTTAACATCATCGTTCTTGATCGAATTGGAAAGGAGAATTTGGTAGCTGATTTCCTTTTACGCATAAAAAATGAGGATGATGATATTCCTTTAGATAATAGTTTCCCAGATGAGAACCTTTTTCCCTCTCTGTAAATACCCCGTGGTTTGTAGATATGGAAAACTATCAGGCTACTAGGAAGTTACCGTCTCATTTGTCACCTCATGAAAAGAATAAAATTATCGTGCAAAGTGATAATTACTCTTGGGTTGGCCATGATATTTTTCATACAGGTCCTGATTTGATTATTCGTAGATTTGTCTAAGAGGATGAGGTACTAGAAATACTACGAACTTGTCATGATGGACCATGTGGTGGCCTTTTTTCTGACAAACGTACAACATATAAGGTGTTACATTTGGGTTACTGTTGGCCTAGAATTTTCAAAGATGTTGCCAAGTATGTGAGGAGTTGTGATATTTGCCAAAGGATAGGAAGACCTAAATCAGCTGACGAAATGCCCTTGCGTGCCCAAGTTATGATAGAACCTTTCGAAAAATGGGCCCTTGACTTTGTAGGACCAATTTCGCCCATGTCTCGTAAGAAAAACTATATTTTGGTTTGTATAGATTATGTCACAAAGTGGGTAGAGGAAAAAGCCCTATTTAGGGCTACAGAAAAATCTGTTGTCGAATTTGTATATGAAGACATATTTACCCGCTTCGGTGTCCCTCGTGAAATTTTTACATACCAAGGCACTCAATTAACTTCCAAGTTGATGAGAGAGCTAACAGAGAAATATGGGATTAAACACTGTAAGTCTTCTCCATACCACCCACAAGCTAATGGTCAGGTCGAATTTGCAAACAAAGTTCTAGAAGCTATCTTAACCAAGACTCTTCAATTATATCATAGAGATTGGGCTGATAGGCTTCCATAGGCTTTGTGGGCATATCAGACCACCTGGAGAAACACCACCAGACATACCCCTTATGAGCTAGTGTATGGGAAACAAGTACTTCTACCAATAGAATTCCAGGTAAGGACCTTTTGTATTGCCACATAATTGGGATTAAACTTAGTTGAGGCTCAGAAACAACGAGGCCTACAATTGAATGAGTTGGATGAGATCAGGCAAGATTCCATCCAACGAACAATGTTAGTCCAAAACCAGAGCATAAAGTGGCATGACAAGTTTATTAAGAAGAAACACTTCCAACTTGGTGATTGGGCTTTGTTGTTTAATTCCTGATTTAAAACCTTCAAAGGAAAACTCACCACTTGATGGTTGGTTCCTTACGAGGTAGTCACTGTATATGAAAATGGAGCTATGAAAATCAAAACAATTGATGATGGACAAGTCTCCTTTGTAGTAAATGGACACTGACTCAAATTTTATCATAAGCCCATTTCCAAAGAAGAATTTCTACAGGTCATTTCAACTGACAAGGCATTGGCCTTAGTAGATGGGGAAGTCGCCCCTTATTCTTGAATGTTTTCTGAATTTTCTGATATACACATGTAAATAATTTTGAATTTTGTTGATAAGAAATTCTAGAGATTTCTGTAGGTATTTATTTCACCAGGAGTAGACATATTCAAGGAATTATAAAAGAAGTATTTTTCTTCAAAATATTGCTATATTTGAACCTTGTTGTCTGCTAAGCATCAAATGAATAATGACTTGCTATAATTAGCGATATTTTTGTAAATATCTTCATCTTCTCTTTTTCTTAAGGCATTTTAAAAAGCAGTTGCTCTTGAAAATCTTCACCACTATATAAGGAAGTGATATCGTAACCATCAAGCTTAGAGGTCTCTCGTATAGTTTTCCCAAGAAACCTGAGTAAGTGAGTAAAGTATCTTTATTAAAAAGTAACAAGGAGGTCTGATTAGCGGTTAGTCATGGAAACATCACAATAACTTACAAAAGAAGAAAGTGAGTTGAGCCTAGAGATACCTTTATGTTCTTTCTCAATGGTACCATCCACTACACACTAAATAACTTGATTATATCATATCTTTAGACAGGCCATGTCCTCTTAAGTACCCCTTACATTAGGACAATCACTAAGGAATATAACGGAAAGTCATCCTCTAACATAAATACCATCCCAATTGAAAAAAATAAAGAAAAAGTTGTTTTCGGAGCTGTCCCCCCATCTTCTTGCAAAGAGAAATATTATACTAAAATATTAAAAGATGGAGGGCCAGTCTTTGAGGGTGTAAGAAGATAACTAGTCGGGATACTGAAAAGGTTTGTTGGAAGTGGGTACCGGCCTGTGGTATGGCTAGGTAAACCCACCAGAGTACTGAATAGGCTTGCTGGTAGCAACACATTCTACCTAGCGAGGATGATAATCTGACAAAAAATAAATAAGAAATTTAAACTTGTCCTGATATACGGAATTACTTGTAGACAAAGCTGACATGAAGTATGTATGGTTAAGCTAAGGTTAATGAACTCCATAAACTTTCCATTGGGAACTAACTTTGAGACTATCTTGAAACTCTGTCACCTACCTCTTCTTATCTATATATAGGATCTCTTATCCTATAGGTGGGGCCATCTTCTAACCGTCTCGTCAAACCAATTAGTGAAATTTATCTCTACACTTAACAAGCTATAAATCTTTGGCTATTGGGAGAACTGACTGGTTTCCTATATTTTTTATTGTGAGGTGTCACAATACTTAGGTGTGGGGGAGGGGTTCATGAGTTGACAAATGATAACATTTCCTAGAAGAAGTGAATCTTTGTAAAAATTTATGTGTATTGTTTTCATGATACAGGCTATTACATCAGCAGTCATTTTATGTTTTTGAAATGCTAATCCCTTGTGTGCTATAAATTTTTGTACATATCCTTAACATACCACTTTATTGGTTTATTTTCGTTATAGGTTATTCATGGAAGAATTGAAATTACATGTCTTATGCGAGTGGATTGAGTAAGCATGGTGGAAAAAACAATAATAATAGAACACTCTGCCTCTACTCCTAATCATTGTGACTGTCAAAAACATTCCAAGACTGCAGGCTATCCAATACAGGAGGTAAAAATTCATTTCACACGGAGGTACCATATGGAGTGCCATATGGAGTGTCGTATGAAGTGTCGTATGAGGTGTTGTATGAAGTGTTGTATGAGGTGTCGAATGTAGTGCCATATGAAAATATACACCAGTAACTGTCCACAATTTCAAGTAACAAGGAATCAATGGAATTTAATTGAATTAGTTCATGGAAATCAATATTGAATGATTAAAACCTTAGACATTTTCATGATCAAATGTCCAAGTCAAAATACTTGGGCATTGATATAACTTCTTATCATTATGATTTCCCAAAAACATGCCTTCAAATTCAAAATCACTCACACATGGAAACTCGTGCGTGCATGTGTGCAACCATTTCCACCCTAGCCGCACTCATAAACAAAGGATCGTTGAATTGGGTTATCCCATTATTCCCCACACTCACCTCAGCTCATTTGCGTTCGCCCCTGTTTTAAACATGCTCAACCTCTGTTCATTTTGTTCCCCTGCTTAATTGCGCCCGAACTCTGTTTAAATCGTGCCATTTCTTGGCCTGATTGCACCCATACTCTATCAAAATTTTCCTCTGTTCATTTTTCCACACCGTCATGATGCCCAAATGATATGAGTTGTCTTCTTATGCAGACCTCTTCATTATCCCTGAATTTGTATAGTGCAGGGAAGTGTTTTTGTGCACAGGCTGGGGGTCATTTTTGTCCCACTTATAGGGCCACGCCGATGGCATTTCAATTCAATTTTCCCTCGATTTTGATGGAAAGATAGTGCACATGGTGTCTCTCGCCTTTGGGGTCTCATAGGAATCCATAGCCACAACCACAAAGCTTCCAAGAGTGGGGGATAGATGGTTTAAAAACCACTAGTTGCTACGATCAAGCTATAACGGGGATTTTAAACCAAAATTTCCGAACATCTCTAGAGATAAAGGATACTCCAAGGAGTGGATAAAAGAGTAGCTAATTTACCATCTCATAGTCATCACCGGTTTGATCACATGTGAAGGTAGATATTCCACTTTTAAAGCCTGTCACTTTCGATTGTTAGCTCACTTTCAGTTCAATAAACCATTGAATTTTCCTTTCTTCTTTTTAAAGAGCTTGGAGAAGATGTCCTCCCAAGTGAGGAAGAATGTAACCAATCCCCACAACAACCTCTTTCACCATGGCCTTATCAAAATTCTTGTTTTATTCGAATTGGCAAAATAGGGGCAAACTTGGGATGAGTTCATCTACCAATTTGCAAACCCTCACTTGACAATCAAGACTAGCAAAAAGACACTTGATATAAGGATTATTTCTCCATCCAAACCCCACTCTCCAAAGACTCCAAACCCTCCTTCACAAGCCATTTCTTTATCGAAAAAAAAATCCAAGAAACTTGTTGATACCCTTGCAGCCTCATTGGGCAAAAAGACCAAGAAGCCTATTGCTAATCCCTCGATGCCTTCAACATATTTTGATCCTACACCCAAAAATCTACAATAAGTGATTCAATAAGACTTTCATGCAGTCCCCACAAATAGGAGAAGAGCTAATTGATTTAATAAAGGAACCTTTCGAAAGAGTACCCTTAGCACAAGAGGAAAACCCTATGAAAAACCCCTGACTACTTCGGACCCTATCTACGTATCCTCTTATCTCAAAATCCCTCACAAAAGACTTAGGGAAGTGTCTGCAGACGAATTTTTTGGAGATGGAAGTCACTCCTGGATTGCTTGCAGGAGCAGATCCCGACGCCCATCAGTTTAATGTCACGATTTGTTTTAAAGTGGTGATCGAATGGAGGAAACTTAGGACAGTATCGTGTCAACTTAGAAACTAGGCCAGGCGTGCACAAACAAGTGAGGTCTTGATAAACTTCAAATAGTGAGTTGCAAATAAAGGGTGAGTAGGTGGAAGACTTGCATGAGAAGAGTGCAAAGGTCTATCACAAACATCAGGTTCATCACAGACTGGAGAAGAAAGTATTCAAACGCAAAATCCTTTTATGTTCAAACACAGAAACCAGAGAATACAATAATGTCACAACAAATCCTTTATCATAACAAGATTGCAATAATCCACGCGAATCCTTCGACTATGAACTCTTTGACATGAGATGAAACATAGATGGAGAAGAGGAGCTGTTTGTCATAAACCAAGAAGTCTCAAACACAGATACATAACCCAGAAGCTAGAATGTTTACTGAAACTTTACAGTCGGGAGCTTAGCTCTACCATCGATAGATACAAAAATGGCGAAAACGCCTACATATACTCAAAACAACAACAGCAGGGAAATCAAGACACTGTGTTGTTCCAGAGTTTGTGTTTTAAGGCTATAAAACACACCGTCTAGGCATCCAAAAATGATAATACTTTAAAAACAATGAAACAAAGAAAACTAGATCAAAGACGGTTTCTCAACTGTCTCTGTCTTTCTTCCCTTTGTTCCTGAATGGTTATATCGCATTCAATCACTGCCCATGATCGCTCTAACTCGGTTCTATTTGTTGCAGTTTGTAAGATAGTGTTAAATAGGTTCAATGCAATGCTGGTTTGGTCTTGTAAACCGGGTTCTATGTTTGGTTGTCTCCCGTTAGGGACTGTCATGAGTGTTTTCTTTTTTTTTATATTTTTATAAAAGGGTTTGTTATAAGTTTGTTACTTCAGACATTCAGGTAAGATATTGATAAAACAACTTTAAAACTTAAAACAGGAAATGAAGACACAAGCAAGGTCGTTTCCTGGTTCAGTGACGATTATGAAATTGTAAACAATAAAGAAAGGAACGCGGGGTTTTCTAACAAAAGAAAATATTAAGGAACANAAGGTTACAGGTCTTAAAATTATTGAAATAATTCCAGAGGAAAAATTGTAACACATTCAACATCCAAACCAACCTGATACCATAAACAATAATTGCATATAATTTCAAATTGATTCACTTGCTAGAAATGCACATTAAGAAGAAAATTTAACAAATGAAAATAGAGAAGGATAGAAACATAGTCAATGAATGAAAAGATTCAGAATCTTGTTGTGAATGATATTCTGATAAACTTTAAAGCTGTTCGTACAAAATTGTCTTGTTCCCCACAATTTCTGAAGCCCTATTTCAGCCTCAAGAAATTATATTTATACATTTCTGTACAAAATTTCCGTTGGTAACTAACCAACTCCCTAATCTTTCGGTTGCAAAAAACTAGTGTCAACCGTTTATAATTTATTACAAAATATTAAAAATAGAAATATTTGCAAAGTCTCAACTCTGAGTAGAAAAGCTTTCTTTATCTGCTTTAGTTGCTTGAATATATTTTTCTAAAAAATTCACCGAAGATTTAGGAACCTCGGGTACCTCGTTTGCTTCTAGGGAGAAAAAGCTTCTTTGTAATCCTGGCAATTGATTTGTAATTGCCTTCTCTGTAGACTTGATTTTCTCCAATCTTGAACTTGGGCCGATCATCCACTTCTCGATTTCTGAAATGTTTACTGATTTGACATTTGAGATTTCCATTTTCTTTTCTTCAAGTTCCTCTCTTATCTTCAGCTGATGACAATTGATGTCGATTTCTCCTAATGGCTCAGACAAGCCATTGTTTTCATCCTGTATTGAATCTTTTTTTATAGAACTAAAGATTCTTTGACAATCATTAATAACTTCTTCAGTTATTCCTTTATATCCTTTCAGCTTTGTTTCCCATACTTTTAACATCACATCTCCTTTCAACTGTTTTGGAATAGACAACTTTTGTGACTGTCCAATTTCCTCCTTCTGTAAAGCATTGAGTATCCTTTGGAAAGAATCTCTTACAGCTTTAGCTTCCATTTCTTTTAATACAGCCATGTCCAAGGATCTCTTAGATTCATGAAAATAATTCTGGATGGTTTCCAGATTGCAAAATACTCTTTGTTGTTCTTGCTAGATATTAGCATATACCTCAACTGCTTTAATCTTGAATTGATCTATTTCAATCACTTGGTTAGTAATTGAAATGATCTTGTCTTCTAGTAATTTATTTTCAGTGCCCAGTGCCTGCACTTGTTCTTGGGTAGTTTGGATCATATGATTTGCTTCAGTTAAATTTTCATTTAACTTTTGAATATCTTGCATATCCTTAAGTCTGGCCTGCTCAAGACCTTTTTGTATACCCCATCCAATTAATTTGTCATTTTCTTTCAGCTTGTCCTGTAGCTGTGTGATTTCTTGATTCTTATGCTCTATGGTATTGATAAAATTTTCTACAGAGTACATATTGGTCGATGCTATGGCCCCCATAGACCCTTCCAGCTCTGTAGCAAATGCACTATCCTGTAGCTTTTTCCCATCAATAATGATTTTTTGTTTCTTGACTGTTCTTTCTCCCACATGATGTAATTCCTGTTTCAACACCGCTTTCCGCTTCTTGCTAAAGAAATAATCCGATGATGGCATTTCATCTCTCCTAATAGGTTCTAAATCACTCATGTACATAACTCCTTCGTGAGGATTTCCAAAAGTTTCCTGAAGTGGGGTTAATGCTGTAATAGGACTGCCCAATTCTTTTGAAGCTCTTCCCCCGACGGTTTCCGGAATTTCATCGAGGTCTATTGGGTTTGTCTGTACTCCTTTTCCTTTTTTTGTGTGTATTTCTTTATCCTGTGAACTTTGTGTATTTTCAGGAGGCATCTCAGAAACTTTTTGTTTTCCTTTATCACTTGTATCGTATTGAATAATATTTTTGAAACCGGGAGGAATGGTTTCTGACTTTTGCTCGAATGTCGATACTTCACCCTATAAAATTTTTGGTAAACACTGTCTTCTGTTTCTTTGGAAGGATGCAAACCCCACCTGTGCATCAGGTGACAAGGTTTGCACTCTGCTTTGGACTTCATCATATGATTTAACATTCTTGAAAATATCATCATAAAAAGAGTCTTCATGTTCATATGCTTTCAGTCCACACTGTGTAACATGCTTATTTATGATTTGATAAGGATCATGCTTCCTGTGTTCTATATCTACTAATTTTATTTCGTTCAATGACTCTGCTTCTACCTTTGAATGAACAAAGTTTAATAAAGTAAATTTTCCTAGATAAACAGGAAAATTAGGCCATGACT
>JASDQU010309731.1:12472-28511 GCA_032191745.1 Picea mariana
TGGTGGATTAATAGGTCCAACAAAGTCTATTTCCTATTTTTCAAATACATGCATAGTTAGTTGTGGTCTTAGGGGCATCTCATCCCTTCTGTTGGGCTTTCCAACTCTCTCCCAGACATCGTAGTACTTGAAACATTCCTTGGCATCTTTATGGATTGTTCGCCACCATAATCCTACGTGTAATACCTTCTGCGCGGTGGCTTTGCTTGCATAGTGTCTTCCCACTATACCTTCATGAGCTTCTACCAAAGGTCTGGGTCGTTCATGTTCCAATACACACCTTCTCAAAATACTATATGCTCCCATCTTGTATAAATGACTTGCAATGAGTTGATAGTCTGTAGCTCTAACTACTAGGTTTTTCTTTTGCGCTGTGCTAAAGTCTTGTGGCGCAACCTCTGTACTTAAGTATTCCATAATATCAACGAAGTATTCATCAACTATATGTACTGAAAATAACTCTGTATCAGGGAAGTTGTATTCCAAATTAGTAGGTTCTTCTCCATTGGTTACCCTTTACAGGTGATCAAGTCCCGCATTCAACGTTCTTGGTTAGAATATCACTTCGAAATCAAATTCTTGGAATAATAATAGACATCTACAGATTCTCCCCCCTACCACTGGCTTTTTGACTAGATATTTGAGGGCATAATGGTCTGTGAACATTTTAAAGTGTTTACCCAGTAAATAGTCCCTGAATTTATGAAGAGAATATACCATAGCTAGACCTTCTCTTTCTGTGGTGTTGTAATTCTACTAATATTCTGACAACTTTATGCTTGCAAAGGCTATATGATGGTCTAAGTCCCCTGGTCGTGGTTGTGCCCGAATTGCTCCAAGTGCTATAGCTGATGCATTTACGTGCACATGAAATGTCTTTTCCCAATCTGGAAATAATAATATAGGTGTTGTCACCATATTTTCCTTTAGAGTGTCCAATCCTTGCTGACAACCCATATTCCACTGCAATCTGGTGTCCTTCTTTAACAATTTTTTGATTGGTGCAGTAATATGCGCATACCCCTTTATAAACTTCAGGTAATAGCCTGTATGTCCCAGTATTTCTCTTAACTGTCGCACTATTTTGGTGGTGGTAAATTTACAATGACTGCAATCTTAGTAGGGTCCACTAGTAAATCTTGTACACACTATATGTCCCAACAATATCCCAAAAGGTGTACCAAAAATTCATTTCTTGATGATTAATGGTATCTAACATTGACTACATCTTTCCAACATTAGTCTTAACAGTTCTACATGGTCCTTTAATAGACTATATATAGTCTAATCATTCATATATACTTCTAGAAACTAATGTATGAATTCCTTAAAAGCAACTATGACTACCCCTGAAAACACAACTGGTGCATTCTTCAACCCAAATGGCATGACTGTATATTGGTAGGATCCCCATTCTGTAGCAAAAGTAGTCTTATACCTGTCCTCTGAAGCTATTTTGATCTGATGGTAACTTGAGAATCCATTTGTAAATGAATATGCTTCATGGCCTCCCACATTCTCTAAGACTTCATATGTAAAAGGGGTAGGGAAAGGGTCATGCAAGCAAGCATCATTGAGTTTCCTCAGATCTACACAAATCCATATCTCCCCTTGCTTACTTTCTTGGATTACCATAGGACTGATCCATTCATATTCCTCTACTGGTTCTATGATACCAGCTTCCAACATTCGGTCATTTTTGCTTTCACTTTATGCTTATACATTGGATTCGGTCTTTAAGGTATTTGTTTGAGAGGTCTAGCCTCCAGTTTGAGGGGTATATTCATCTCACCTAGCTTCCCTTCTATGCATTTCATCTCTGTAAAGTTTTTTGGAAACATGTCACTGTATCCATGTAGTAACTCTATTATTCTTTCTACTGTTTTCTCATCCCAATAGTCCCCAATACTTGCCATTTTAGGATTTCCTTTCGTCCCAATGTTGACTTTCTTAACTTTGATTGGTGTAGAAAATACTTCTAACTCTAGAGATGGACCTTACACCTCTCTCTCTCTCCTTCAATTTCTATAATCTGGATGTTGCACAGGTCATCTTCATTTGGTGCTTCCTCTTCGACATGATAGAATGAGGGTAAGTATTTAACTATCTATCTGTTCTGGTGTTGATATTCTGTCATGATTTCAACCTCTGGTTCATCAATAAATATCACTCCTCGTATCATTTTCAGCGCTGAATCAATGTTGGAGTTCTCATGCTCAATTGAGAAAGTTACTACAAAATTCTGCTGTAATCCTGTCCATTCTTTAGTGCCTCTGCATATCTCCTGGTCTATGTACTAGTTCCTTGGGATCCCTTCCAATGTATTGATAAAGTGATGAGTCCATTCATCTAGTGGTGTCATACTCCATTATGTTCTGCACTTCTCGAAGTGTTTAATGTGTGTGCCTTTCCCATCATACTTCTGGACTCTATTGCTCCTCGGTTTTGCACCAAATCTAACGCGCAATAGTCGTTTACATTGATACCGGTCCTGAATTGTTTCTTTGTGTGCACCCCACAATCTTGTAGGTGTTTCCTTGAGTTCCATATCTAGGGATAAGAGCCTCTGATTTTATAACACTTCTTCTTCATATTTTTTCAAGAATTCCTCTAAGTCATTTAGCCCATGAAAACTGGGAGGTTCTCTTATCTCTGTACCAACCCATCTTACTATGCGATCTATTCTTGCACACCTCATTGTGGAAACTTCATGTAATCGTTGTTGCCAATTCTCTAAACCCATGTCTAAGTCATAAGCACATGATGTAATGGTTCTCTAGTTGAGTACCCCATATATAGTTGGGTTAACATAATCCTCTTCTCGCGTGGTGGTCTTGTACAACTGGTTTATTTCTTCCAGATACAAACAAGTGGCCTCCACAAAACTTTCTCCTTCTGAAGGATCCAATGGTGTAATGACTCTATATTCGCCTGATTCAAAGGTCATTTTTCTTGTCTTCAGGTTGATTATAGCCTGGTTATCAAATGCCCAATCCAATCAAAGCAATGACGGGTAAGGTGTTGTGCCATCTACTATATCTATTACTTCAAAATATTTCATAGTGCACACTCCATCCAAATATTCTGTCACAACTTTAACCCTTCCAATTGGTAACACTCTGTGTTGATTTGCTAGTTTCAACTGGACAGGTGAATAGCCTAGTGTGGGTTCTCCCATACACTGCCATGTCTTCTTAGGTAAGACATTTACTTCAGAGCCAAAGTCCAGTATAATATATCCCATGTTGAAATCCCCAATATTAGCATTTAGTCTGAATTCTGTGCTTGTCCTTCTTGTATGGAGATGATTGACTGTTTTCTGCTCTAATTTCCCTTCTACCTCTGTGTTGCATCTTTCTAAAAGATTTTGTAAGACCTTAACAAATGATGGATCATTCAATAAATTAACACAGGATTGCAGAAAAGTATTTATGGTACTTACTTGCTCTAAAGGTTGTCCTTCACTGGTATGGTCCATTGAGGAGGGCATTTCGTACATTGGTGAGTTTCAAGTTTGTTGCGTGGCTGAAGTAGGTGCAACATTTTGCTTGAGAAAATCCTATCTGACCTCCTTAAATGTTTCCTTTTATTTTCGTGCATCAACTGCTTCTGTGGCTCAATATTATTATTAACCCATTGGTGTTGCGTTGGATCTTGTTTTTTTGCATCAGTTCCTGTCTTGGTTGCTTCTCGAGTGACCATATTGATGTTTCTCCCATCATCCCTAGCTTCTGCATAAATCCACTGAACATTCTGGTTGTTTTGGTTTCTTTTTTCTTAGATCTTTCCCAAGAGTGTTGGACAATCTTCTGTGTCATGGTCTGCTGCGTGACAGTACATACATGTCGCTGGTGAAAGTGGACAATCCCTTGCATAATGGCCTGATTGTTGGTAGTTGTGGCACAATACTAGTCCTCTGCCTCGTCCAAATCCTACTCTTCCTCATCCTCCACCTTTGTATCCACCTCGATCTCCTTGTGGTGCGTTGTATTGAGGTCCCTGGTTATACTACACAGGGTTATACTGTGGTTGCGCATTATTTTACTATTATTGCACATTGTTGTATGGTGGTGGTACCTAGATGAACTGAGGTGCAAATTTTCCTGTCATAATTTCTTCTTTCACCCTATAAGTATCTGAAGTTATTTCTCTGATCAGCTCCATCATTCTACAATCCTTATCATCATGACCCACTGACTTGAAAAAATTGCAATATGAAATTTTGGGTATTGTCTTATACTTCTGCATCATTGGATAATGATATGGATCATGCCCATGTGTTTTACAAATATTTCACCATGGTCCTCATGTTTGCAAGGGGTTTGGTACGCTTGTTGCCATATATTGCGCAAAAGTTGGACATTCATTTTTATGGTGTCCTTATGTCTTGCATAGGGTAGACCAAACAACTTCACTTTTCTCTTTTCCCTTATTCTGGTTAAGTTGAAATGTTAGATTCTTCAGATCCTCCTTCAGCTCCTCTATTGATGGATCTGTTTTCTGATACTAGTTCTCTTCCATTTGTAGGGCTTCCTGCCGAGCCTCTGCCTGAGTTTGGAACTTATGTTGTCTTAACGTGTATTTCAAGTGTGGTAACAATGAGTTCACAAAGAAGTGCCTCATTAATTGTATATTTCAACTTACCTTTCAGACATTTGAATCTATGATCAATCTCCCAAACAGAATCAACTGGTTTTTACCTGATTTCAATCATTTCATTCATGTACTGGTCTTCTGAGTTGGGTTTATGAAACTCATTTACCAATAGTTTTTTCATGTCTGCAATAGTCTTTGGTACTCCCTGTGGACTGTTTACATCTAGGCTCATGTACCAATCCAATGCATGGTCTCTTAGTGTGATAGATAACTATGCGAGTTTTGTATCCTCATATGTGATATGATTTGCTTCCCAAATATTCTCACAGATGAATAAGTGTTTTTCAGGGTCCTCTAATGCCTCTCCCCGAAATTCTGGTAATCTGGTCATGGGATCATGTCCTGCCATTTTGAACTATGTTGAACTACTGCCTCCGTGCGATGTAGACAATTGACTGTTACTTCCTAAATTGGCTACCCCAGTTGATGCTCCTTGATTGGATCCTTGTCCTGTTTCTTTTCTTCCACTAAAATTTGGTTATCTAAACACTGGTGTTTTTTCTGGTGTAGTAGTCGCACATGGGGTTGTAGGTTCCACACTGACGGTGATATGGATTGGAGTTCTGCCTTCTGTTCCTAACCCTGGACCTCTTGTTTTCCTTTCATACGTTGCATGCAGGATTTCCTCAATCTACTCCACATCTTGGAGATCCTCTACCTCCTCTTTGTTTCTTGCCAAGCCCTGTCTGTTAGCTATGACTATGTTCTTGTTATTCATTTTATATTGGTAGGGTACTTCACTGCGCGTCTTTCCAGCTTTCGCCATTATCTGCTTCATTTGGTCTTTTTCCATCATGATTGGGTTAATGGCCTCCTTCTTCTTTCCCTTATTCATATCCTCTTCCATATCTCAACCTCCTGTCAGTGCTTCCCCCCTTCCCCCATGCACGCAGGGAAGTTTAGTTGTCTGATTCCATGGTAATCACACCATTGTCATGCAATAAAATCTTGATTGAAGTATACAACGATTTGATGTACCTACCTCTGGGTCCTTTTAGAAAATCCTTCTCTGCTGCGGTGTAAGACTTTGCGGTATCTACTACAAATTCAGTGATAAACCCTGCAACAATAATGTCTAACCAGAAATCTACTGCGCGCGTAAGTTTGTTATTAACTTGCTGTAACTACGCGATCTCCACAAGATTCCACTCCATATGTCCGATTCGATTTGTAGGGTGGTTTTCCTTTAACCTAATAACCACTCCTGCAACAAATGCAGGAAATCACAGAAAAACACCTCATGCAAGTCGTTAAACACATATGTGTCGAGATATTTGCGCAATGTTAACTTAGGGTTTATGTTGTCCTTCTGTACAAACTCAAGTTCCTTTGTTTTCAACCATCTTTCAATCTATGCTTTCGTTGGATTCCATGGCCTGAACATTCCCTTCTATACTTTCATTCTCCACGCGTTTCTTCTACGGATCCCGTCCACTCAATCCAGTGCAGTTCTTGCCGGCAACAGAACCATTTGTTGGTTGTTTCTCTCTTACTTCTTCTTGGGATAACCCATGTTTGGATCTCAACATGTTTCCAACAAAACCCTCAAAACTATCGACCCTCCTCATACACTAGAAGGCAACACTGCGCATAAGGTGCACAATGTAGTCGCACCTGAGATAACTTTTATGGGTGATTGCAATACTCAAGTGTTTTCAGTCTAGGAGTGAGTGGGGATCTGGGGTTGTTTTCTTTTTTCTTCCTTCCTTATGTATTATCCTTTTTAATTATTCATGTACTTATATGATTTATTTATCTTTAAACCTATGCATGCATGATGAAATATCTAGTTTAACCATTCATTCATAGCTAATGATCAACAAAAAGTAAACATTCATTAACAATCATACATAACACAAGGTTTATCGTGGTTCACCCCCTCCCAGGGATACGTCCACAAAGATCTTGCTTCTCTGCTATTTTATTTAATCTGCTGCAAAATCTTGTGCTACGCGCATTACATCTTCTATAATACAATCAAGAGTGAAGGTAAGAACCCTCTGTGAGGCTGACTAGATCACACCAGGCTCCTCAACTTGTGACCTAACCCTCAAGGAATACCTTACTCGATTTTTCTACATGACTTATTATCATCATCAACCTACAAAATCACAATAATCAACTCTCTTTATTATGATATTAACTGACCTCTCTGTATCTCTCATCTCACACCTGTTCATATCTATCTCTCTGTCCTAGACCTCCTAGGTCCTTATTTATACTATTTTATTGGCTTTTATCCATTACAATCTTGTCCAAAACCCTAACCCTATCATGGTTAGGCTTGTCTGCCTGCGTGCCACATTGATTTTCCTCCTGCATGCTGCTTTTCCTTCTTTTTCTACATCCTGCTTTCTTGCCACCTATTACACGTGCTCCAAAATTAGGTCTTCCTTTCCAAAAACAGGTCTTTCCCCAAAACTGACCTTTCTCCAAAAATAGGCCTGCGCCCAAATTATACTTCCTTCTCAAAATAGGCCTGCACCCAACATGTGGTAAATGATTGGAATAATGATCATGTATTTACTGTGTGAAGGATCACTTAGAATTTTTGTTGTAACTAGGAGTCACATAGGCATTGTACATCGATTTCATTGTACTAAAAATGTATGGATAACTTGTGTTTTTGCTACTGTGTTGTTTGGAAACCATTTTCATCTTTATCATGTTTTAAAAAGTTCAAAGACACCATGAAAAAGGGGAGTCAAATCATTGTGTATATACATGTTGTTTGTTCAAGGTATATCCAAGCACCAAATGCGATACAAATCAAATGTGAGCATTGAGTATACATTTGTAGGAATATTGTGAAAATATTTTAGCCTTCTGTGGTCCTTTGCTCAATTTCACATGCTTGAGGGATTACACTTTCTTGTAGATTTTGGCCATCATAGGAACACTATTGTCATTGTTTCCCTAGATGGAAGGTAACTTGGAAAATCCATATTGGATGTTGAATTTAATAGCTCGGATGAATTTTTTAGCATTACTGATATTTAGAAAATATAAGATTTTACATGAGAAAACCAATTCAAAAAATACTCTTGTAAGGGAACGATAAAAGTCCTTGACTAATTACATTGTTATTCCATGTATACATGTTCTACAAATTTGTATTTGATCCTACAAATGGTGTTGAAATGGCACAAAATGAGTATCAATGAGATCTTTGGAATTAGATGAATCTATTGAAAATTGGTGTTTCTTTATTTGATCCTATAAATGGTGGCAAAATAGTGCAAAATAACTACGCCACATTTATGAAAGTAGATGAATGTATTGATAACCAATGATTGTTTATTGGGGATTTTTCAATTATATTTAATTGGAATTTTGTTATAATGCATTTATCTCTCCTTGAACTGAGTATTATGTGATGTAAATGTTGTGTCGCTCCAACAATATTCTACAGTTTCATTGTTACATAAATGTTTTCAATAAAAGATTCTATTTTCTTTATTATGTCTTAGAAAAGTATTTATATTAATATTTTGTGCTCAACAATTTCAGTATTGTAGTATGATATGAACAATATCAACTCAACTAAGTCCCCTATCATGCACAAGATGCAAGTTATGAGTGAGCAAATATATGATCTCAGCTAAGTCCCTTGCCATTACCATGATGCAAGTATTTATGGTTGGAGAATTTGCTTCAACATAGAAGTTACAATTATCCTTTAACTTTATATCAAATCTATCTCAACATAATCTAGAGTAGGATCTTTCAAAATCCTTCTCAATTGTTATGGTAGAGTTCATGTTCTCATTGTTGTTCTTTCTTAATATACGATCTTAAAAGAGATACTTGTACATGTAACTAAAATATTGTTTCTTTCCATTTATAAAAATGAAATACAAGTNNCAACATGGAAGGTCTACTGGTCTAATTGTTTACTCAAACAGTAATTTAGACAAGGCCATTTCTTATATAAATTGAGGGATCTCATGCACCAAAAGCATGCATCCATGGTGTTGTCAGTATAGATAATAATACATTGGTCTCTCCAATGTGTCCACTTCTAACATAGGCAGGGATTTAACTTCCATGAAACTCTTTCTCTTGTTTGTGTTCAGATTGTTGCATCTCCATTCGTTGGGATTTAAAAAAAAAACAGAAAAAAAAGACAATTTGAGAGCCAATAATCCCATGACCTTCACATATAATGGTTAAGAACATGTGTTTCCTCTTAAGAGGTCATAGGTTCAAATCTAGAGGGGGGTAGGGTATGTATACCTTCGTAGACTTTACCAGTCAAATCACTGGACGGAGAGGAGTCCCTTGTCCCACAAACAAGGAGGTCTCATACACCAATTTGATGCGCTGACTTAGCCGTGACCTTAAAAATAGATTATTATTATTATTATTATTTAAAAAAATATATGATGCCAAGAAAAAATTATTAATAATTACATAATGTTTCATATATATATATTTTTTTTAATGTTTTCAAAAGAAGGAAAGACATTTAATCATGAGCTACTCGTTACTCAACGTGCACTACACATAGGGTATCTTATGGCCATAAGTTGTATGTATACGAGTTGCATCATTTTAGGTGCACCATGTGTAAGGAAACATGACGTCCTTCATGGAATCATGTCGTACATTGATGTGCATCCTAGGATGTAATGAGAAAATGCCATTTCATAAAGAATTGGCCCAACCTTTCAAATTCAATGACAATTTTTAAGGAGTGAGGATAAATATCATTTAACATGAGTGACACCTTAAATAACACTAAAAATGACTTCATGGTAATGGGTCTATTTTTGCAAATAACTTCATGGTAATGGATTTGCTTTACAAATGGCTTTATGTTAATGTCTTTGTCTCTGCAAATGGCTTCATGGTAATGGCTTTGCTTTGCAAATGGCTCCATGGTAATGGCTATGTTGGTTTGGTTATTCTGGGAAGCGTTACTTGAATGGTGCTCCATGTCGAATGTGAATACCATTGGTAAAGTATATATTCTTTGGAATTTGTGTTTAATAATATTTATTTTTGCTAATTTGTTTTTTACAAAGGTAGGGATATGAATAAGTTTATTTTTGGGATATTATATATTGTAGAAATAATTTTTTTTTTGTATGTTATAGTTTTTTGGTAGATTAATAAGAAGGGAAAGTAAAATTTTTGGTATAAAATTTAGTAAAAATAATTTTGGATTGATGAAATTGAAGATATTAAATGTTAACATTACATGATTTAGTTGCAATAAAGATATTAGAGGGTGCTAAATCTATTTTTTATTAAAAACAATATTTTCATCAATCCAAAATTACAATTTGACAAAAACTACTTAACCAATGACAAAACAAAAAAAATCCAAAATATAATATATATATATATATATATATATATTTTTTTTTTTAATATAGTTATGTGAAGAAAATTATTTTTCCAAACACTTTATCTTATATTAATTTTATAATCAACTAAAAATTTGCATTTAAAAAAAAAATTCAATTTTATAACAAACATGCTTTGTAAAAATATCTATTTTTCTTTCCTTATATATTTATATAAATCTAATATAAAACCAAATTGGTTTCAACTTTCCCATGATTTTTAAAGTTTTTATGCCATCCCTCTAATCTATTTTATTTGGTTTCACTAAACATTATTATTATCCATGCCCAATAAAATCCATCTATGAAAAAATATATATACACAGATCAATTCCATGAGAGCATACCTTGTCGTGGAGTAAGAAAATGAAATTAATGTGTTGAAAGTGTCCAAACTATCTTTCCAAGGGAATCGGGAAAAACTTTAAGATAATGTAGATTAGCACTTTAAGAAAAAGTAAACTTATACAAATGGTATGCGGTTTCAATGAATATGCATGCTTGTTTTGTTTTGGCTGATCTCTACTACTTGAATTATGCAAAGAAATTACCCATATCTATATTTGATGAAGAATAGTATGTTATTACTTGATTACATTATAATTAAATATATATTTTAATTTTTTATCACAAAGCCATGGGAAGATGATTTTTTTTGAAAAATAGTATGTTATTACTTGATTACATTATAATTAAATATATATTTTAATTTTTTATCACAAAGCCATGGGAAGATGATTTTTTTTGAAAGTACAAACTTTAATATTGGTATTTTAGATATGTTTTTTTAATTGGGCTTTGTTTATTTATTAGACTTTTTTATCTTCTTGATGTTCACACTCGTTCGGTTTTTGGTGACCTCTACCATCTCCATTTCCCATCACCTTCTTGGTGGTTAGACCCGTCCCATCTCCAGTGCCATCTCTATCTCCCACAATTTGCTGACCTCCATTTTCTCACATGCATCTTTCTCCATTTCCTTTCGTCGCCTGTCTTCCACCATCATTTGTCTACTAGACAATGCCATGCTAGTCGCTTGTTTGCATGGGAGTAGGTCGACGTGAGTTAATGCGTTGCACCACCCTACTCTCGCCTTGGCCGCATAACACATTCAAACTTTTTTCCTACTCGCTCGATCTTCTTTGAAGTCTTGGTCTCAAGTTCTTTATTTCCTCCAAATCCTTTGCTCCAGTCTTATGTTTCCTCCAAATTGCAAGACGTAGGAATAGTACAAGAGCTGAGTGTTGGTCCATTTTACTTTGAAGGCACTCTGCTGCCAAGTGCGCATTCTCCAACAACAATTTGGGTGAGCAACATCGAGGGGTCAGGGAAGTGTACTAAAAAGGAGTGGGAGAAAGTAGGTTCCCATTTTGCAGCGATTGTCAAAGAATTTTCTTAATCACCCACCGAGGTATTCCTAATTCCTTGTTCTCTTTTTTGAATTTTGTTATTTTAGTTATGATAAGTTTTACCATAGCTACTGAAAGATTGCTGGTTGAACTAAAGGCTATGATTGTTCAGGTGATTAAAGATGTTCAACAAATATATGATAATTATAAGGTTGAAATCGAGACAATAATCTGTAAACTGATAAAAGACAGTGCAAAGCAGTGACACTTTTTCTTATCATATTTTTAGTCAGTATGAATTTTTTGGGTTTTATATCCTACATCTAATTTTGTGAAATAAGTTATCTCCACTTAAAAAACTAGAGTCAATTTTGAGGGCGAGTGCAACAGGTACTGATTTCAAAACTCTCCAATTGTCCGTAATCGAGATTTTGAAGTGTATATGCCCAAAGTCCACTTATAGTTATTTATGTAATTATTATTTTTCAATGCTCTTCTCTATTGTATTTAACAACAAGACTCGAAGCCATTACAATAATATACTCGTTATGAGCTCAACATGTCACTTATGGAATTGAACCTGAGTGGGGAGGATAACATCATTCCTCCCAACCACCCGAGCTAAACCCAATTGCTTATGTACCCATGTTTGATATGAAGGAATTCATGTTAGTTTATATATTAACATTTTTTTTTTTTGAGTCAATGATGAAAAGTAATAATGTAATAAAATGTATTTTTTTTTTGAATATTAATTATTAAAATCGATCTTCAATGTGAATTAATAAATGTATTTTTTCTCTTTTACCTTCATCACTAAAAACTATTTAAATGTGAATTTACTTGAATTTTTGAAGGGGGCATAAATAGTTCTCACTTTTTGCCTTGCACCATTTTAAGTCATTTGAAGCAGCTAAGGGAGTTAATTTTAAGAGGTTTTCAATGTTATTGCACTAGGTAAAAATTAGTTTAGAATGGGGCTAGCAAGTCAATTATAGCTCCACTTATGTAAGAAAAAAGAAATTAGATTGGAATGGGGTTAGCAAGTCGACTATAGCTTCACTTATGGAGGAAAAAAAATCAATAAAGTTAGTAATCACAATCCATATTGAACATCATAAAAATGAAAATGTTATTTAATAACGACTTAAAGTAGAAATACCTATATCCAAGTGACTATGTGTCTCAACAAGCAACGATCAAATAGATTAAAGATGGATCTATGCCAAAAAAAAATGGATGAAGTGATATTCATAACTATTATAAAACAACATGTTTCAATTTTACAAGTAGTTTTAGTTTTTCATGTAGTAAGTATGTTATTCATGTATAAATTTTTAGGGTTATTAAACAATTTTTCCCATAATATTATTTAGAGTAAAATCATTATTCATCTTTATTGAATATTTAGAGTTCCTAAGTCTTATTCACTTTCATTAATCAATAAATCAAGATGAATATATACCATAAATATTGGATGGAGTGATATTCAAAAATGTTATAAAACAACACGTTTTAATTTTACAAAGTTTTTCTGTAGTAGGCATGTTATTTATGTGTAAATGTTCAAGTTTATTAAATTGTTTTTTTTATAATATTATTTAGAATAAAATCTTTATTCACCTTTATTGAATATTTAGAGTTGGGTGATCTTATTCACTTTCATTAATTGTGATTTGAGATTATCTTCAAAAAATTGTTGTACAATTTTTTTATTTAACAATTTTACATGAAGTCAAGTTATTATGGTTTAGAAGTCAATTTAATCTTGATTGACTATAATTTGAAATCTTGAAAGGTTGATTGACCATTTTAATGATTTGATGTAAATAAGTTATTTTTTAATGTTGATCAAGACAATTCTAATTAGTGATGATGCAAATCTAAATGACTTGATGTGAATTAATTATTATTTATGAGAATATATATAGCAAATAAGTTTTAAGTTCAATTAATTTAATAATATTTTTATTTTTAAAGAAACTGAAAAAAGGGATTTGTATTAAAAGGATGTGCCAGAGGCAAACACCAGTAAAAAACTATTAAAAAAAGACTCATCAAAGTCGGAGATCAAGTCTTCTTGCTTTCTATCATATGTAACATCTTTATACATATATATTCTGGTAGCCAGGCTACCATATATTCTGATGAAATGTCCTAATATCAAAATGCATGTAAAAACTTCAATTTGTTATATTCTGATGAAATGTCCTAATATCAAAATGCATGTAAAAACTTCAATTTGTTGTAGTATTGGGTGGTTCATCCTACATTTCTACCTGGCTCTAAGCATTATCCTCTATATCCATAGGTTCTGCTCCTCTGACTTGTCTGGGTGTTCCTTGTATTGCGATTGATGAATCCAGAGTTGGATATTTGTGGAGTTGCTGAGCTCTATAGAAGTCACGTTCCTGTTTAAGATTATCAAGCCTTTGAAGCAGTGAAGCCACAATTAGTTCTAACTCATGAACTCTGTGTCTTCCAATCTCCCTTTCACGAGTTTGTCTTATTTCTTGTTCTATTCTCTCCATTCTCCGTATGAGAATGGCCAATGTCCATTCTAGAACCAAGTTTTTATTCATGACTTGGCTTAAAATCTTACTTTTGTTTAAAAGTATTGAACCCAAGTTTTCCATGTTACTTAACATGCTCATGGTTTCTCCAAATTTATTTCCGATACAATCAATAAAGTCCTCATACTTTTCACCTTGTTCTAATTTGGTTCCATTGTGTTATAGATTCCCAAATCCACAGAGTTGTTGTTTCAAAGCTTAAAATTCAGGAAACAATTGGCCATAGGGCCCGAGATGAACTCCCCAAGAGGAGAGAGTGGGTTTAGAGAGAAACTGAGCACATAGGAGGAGGTCTGAGTGAGATGATTAAGGAGATGTTGGTTATCAAGGGGAATTAGGAAAAAACCACTACAAAGCTGACTATAGTTGCTCTCGGGATAGGATTGGAGTATGAAAGGGAAGGGCAATGAGCAGGCGAGGATGATAGGACACTCAAGGGAAGGAAATGGAATAGAGGAAAGGACCCTGAGAGCGCCCCAAATTTTCCGTATGTGACCTCGATGGAGTCTGGGGAATTCTTACTCCAAAAATACCATACAAACTTCCAAAATCCGAGAGGGAAACTAAGGCACTATGGAAATAAAATTCAGGGTGAGGGGAGAAAGTCCTTACTCTAATTTTGGGGTTCGATAATAGGAAAAATCCCATTGACTGAGATAAAATTCCAAGAGAGTCCACACACAACCAACTTTAAAAAAAAAAGGTGCACAATCAACACAAAAACAATGGAATTAGAGAACTCATGAAGTATATGGAGGTACCTTGTGACCAAGTGACGAATGTCAGAGTGATGTGCCTAATGTATGAGAGAGTATTCGTCGATTGCTGAGCGAAATTCTTGTTCAAGCCACTACGCCCTGAAAATTGTAGCAAAGAAACTCCCCATTGCTCTCTGTGTTAGAAGCCAGACTGCACAAACTCTCAAGTTATGAGTGAAATAAATTGATATGGATAGTGGCTTCGACTTGACCTGGGTGCAACATGAAATGTCCTTTCCTTTAATTGGAATCATAACCAAAATTAAGGAAGATGGTGGAGCCTTAATTCACCTTGTATTAACATGTAACCTTTGTTTATCCTAGATCCAATATTAGCTTGCCTATCCGCCTCCAAATTAAGATCACATTTGATGTGATAGAGGGTTGTATTGTCAAACTTTTGAAGTGTATCTAAGATGCGTGACATAACACCTTTGAATACATTGCCTCCAATGATATTCCTATAGTTTGTAGCTCTTATTACTAACATAGATTCATCACAAATAATGATATTTTTGATTTGTTTGGAAACGACCAAGTTGATGCCCGCAAAGAGAGCATAAGCCTATACTTCATTGTTGGTTAGGTTTTTGAGACCACAAAAACATATGGTGTCAATTTGACCTTAGGGATTGTATATAATCCCCCTGCACCTGTCGCCCTTGGGTTTCCTCGTGAAGCTCCATAAAAGAAACAATGTTGTCTTTCTGCATAACTTGCCAATTTGAAAAATCTGGTTTGTTGAGTCTTATCACCCAATTTGGAGATTGTTTTGGGAGATTTAAGGTCTGAGGCAAGCTGGATCCCATGATAAAGGGAATCATATGACCATGTTCAATATTGTCCATGGGTTGGCTGTTCCATTGGACTCGTTGTTTCATGTATTTTGAGAGAAGAGCACAAGGTTTCAAAGCTACTTGTTTTCGATATTTTCTGTCATCTTCAAAGATTTTTTTATTACGGGCTAGTCAGATGCTCCAACAAATATATTTGGGGAGGGATTACCTATATATTTTAAAAATTGTTTTGTGCTTGAATTCCCCAATGTAGTTTCGTCCCCACCAAAGAAACAATTCTAAATTGGTATCGGGCCATCTTATCCGAGCACTAAGAGGGCCCAGAGGATAATACCATGTCTCTTTTACAAAGATACATTCTATGAAAATATGTTGAATTGATTCCTCTGCATTTTAACATAAGACACAATGGCAGGGCCCACTTATTCCTCTCTTTTTTAAATTCTTTGCTATAAGAATTTATTTATGCATTAGGAGCCAACAAAAGAAGTTGATTTTAGGAATACCATCAATATGCCAAACTTTTTTCCACTAGCTGGCTCAAGGATGTCCATG
>JASDQU010309731.1:45537-60685 GCA_032191745.1 Picea mariana
GTGTCCTATCATCCTCGCATGCTCATTGCCCTTCCCTTTCATACTCCAATCCTATCCCGAGAGCAACTATAGTCAGCTTTGTAGTGGTTTTTTCCTAATTCCCCTTGATAACCAACATCTCCTTAATCATCTCACTCAGACCTCCTCCTATGTGCTCAGTTTCTCTCTAAACCCATTCTCTCCTCTTGGGGAGTTCATCTCGAGCCCTTTGGCCAATTGTTTCCTAAATTTTAAGCTTTGAAACAACAACTCTGTGGATTTGGGAATCTATAACACAATGGAACCAAATTGGAACAAGGTGAAAAGTATTTTGAAAAAGTATGAGGACTTTATTGATTGTATCAGAAATAAATTTTGAGAAACCATGAGCATGTTAAGTAACATGGAAAACTTGGGTTAAATACTTTTAAACAAAAGTAAGATTTTAAGCCAAGTCATGAATAAAAACTCGGTTCTAGAATGGACATTGGCCATTCTCATACAGAGAATGGAGAGAATGGAACAAGAAATAAGACAAACTTGTGAAAGGGAGATTGGAAGACATGGAGTTCATGAGTTAGAACTAATTGTGGCTTCACTGCTTCAAAGGCTTGATAATCTTAAACAGGAACGTGACTTCTATAGAGCTCGGCAACTCCACAAATATCCAACTCTGGATCCATCAATCGCAATACAAGGAACACCCAGACAAGTCAGAGGAGCATAACAAGAAGCAAAACCTATGGATATAGAGGATAATGCTTAGAGCTAGGTAGAAATGTAGGATGAACCAGCCAATACTACAACAAATTGAAGTTTTTACATGCATTTTGATATTAGGACATTTCATCAGAATATATGGTAGCCTGGCTACCAGAACATATATGTATAAAGATGTTACATACGATAGAAAGCAAGAAGACTTGATCTCCAACTTTGATGAGTCTTTTTTTAATAGTTTTTTACTGTTGTTTGACTCTGGCACATCCTTTTAATACAAACCCCTTTTTTCAGTTTCTTTAAAAATAAAATATTATTAAATTAAGTCATTTAGATTTGCATCGTCACTAATTAGAATCGTCTTGATCAACATTAAAAAATAATTTATTTACATCAAATCATTAAAATTGTCAATCAACCTTTCAAGATTTCAAATTATAGTCAATCAAGATTAAATAGACTTCTAAACCATAACTTGATTTCATGTAAAATTGTTAAATAAAAATCTTTTACAACAATTTTTTGAAGATAATCTCAAATCACAATTAATGAAAGTCAATTCTAAATATTCAATAAAAGTGAATAATGATTTTATTCTAAATAGTATTATGAAAAAAAAACAATTTAATAAACTTGAACATTTACACATAAATAACATGCCTACTATAGAAAAACTTTGTAGAATTAAAACGTGTTGTTTTATAACACTTTTGAATATCACTCCATCCAATATTTATGGTATATATTCATCTTGATCTATTGATTAATGAAAGTGAATAAGACTACGAAACTCTAAATATTTAATAAAGATGAATAATGATTTTACTCTAAATAATATTATGGAAAAAATTGTTTAATAACCCTAAAAATTTATACATGAATAACATACTTACTACATGAAAAACTAAAACTACTTGTAAAATTGAAACATGTTGTTTTATAATAGTTATGAATATTACTTTATCCATTTTTATTTTTTTGGCATAAATCCATCTTTAATCTATTTGATCGTTGCTTGTTGAGACACATCACCACTTGGATATAGGTATTTCTACTTTAAGTCATTATTAAATAACATTTTCATTTTTATGATGTTCAATATGGATTGTGATTACTAACTTTATTGATTTTTTTTCCTCCATAAGTGAAGCTATAGTCGACTTGCTAACCCCATTCCAATCTAATTTTTGTTTTCTTGCATAAGTGGAGCTATAATTAACTTGCTAGCCCCATTCTAAACTAATTTTTACCTAGTGCAATAACATTGAAAACCTCTTAAAATTAACTCCTTAGCTGCTTCAAATGACTTAAAATGGTGCAAGGCAAAAAGTGAGAACTATTTATTCCCCCTTCGAAAAGTGAGAACTATTTAAATTTATATTTAAATATTTTTTAGTGATTAAGGTAAAAGAGAAAAAATACATTTATTAATTCACATTGAAGATCGATTTTAATAATTAATAAAATAAAAAAAGAAAACAAGTCTACATTTTATTACATTATTACTTTACATCATTCACTCAAAAAAAAATGTTAATATATAAACTAACATGAATTTCTCTATATCAAACATGGGTACATAAGCAATTGGGTTTAGTTCGGGTGGTTGGGAGGAATGATGTTATCCTCCCCACTGAGGTTCAATTCCATAAGTGACATGTTGAGCTCATAACGAGTATATTGTTGTAATGGCTTCAAGTCTTGTCGTTAAATATAATAGAGAAGAGCATTGAAAAATAATAATTGCATAAATAACTATAAGTGGACTTTAAGCATATACACTTCAAAATCTCGATTACGGACAATTGGAGAGTTTTGAAATCAGTACCTGTTGCACTCGCCCTCAAAATTGACTCTAATTTTTTAAGTGGAGATAACTTATTTCACAAAATTAGATGTAGGATATAAAACCCAAAAAATTCATACTGACTAAAAATATGATAAGAAAAAGTGTCATTACTTTGCACTGTCTTTTATCAGTTTACAGATTATTGTCTCGATTTCAACCTTATAATTATCATACATTTGTTGAACATCTTTAATCACCTGAACAATCATAGCCTTTAGTTCAGCCAGCAATCTTTCAGTAGCTATGGTAAAACTTATCATAACAAAAATAACAAAATTCAAAAAAGAGAACAAGTAATTAGGAATACCTCGGTGGGTGATTAAGAAAAATATTTGACAATCGCTGCAAAATGGGAACCTACTTTCTTCCACTCCTTTTTAGTACACTTCCCCGACCCCTCGATGTTGCTCACCCAAATTGTTGTTGGAGAATGCGCACTTGGCAGCAGAGTGCCTTCAAAGTAAAATGGACCAACACTCAGCTCTTGTACTATTCCTACGTCTTGCAATTTGGAGGAAACATAAGACTGGAGCAAAGGATTTGGAGGAAATAAAGAACTTGAGACCAGGACTTCAAAGAAGATCGAGCGAGTAGGAAAAACGTTTGAATGTGTTATGCGGCCAAAGCGAGAGTAAAGTGGTGCAACACATTAACTCACGTCGACCTACTCCCATGTAAACAAGCAACTGGCATGGCATTGTCTAGCAGACGAATGATGGTGGAAGACAGGCGACGAAAGGAAATGGAGAAAGATGCATGTGAGAAAATGGAGGTCAGCACATTGTGGGAGATAGAGATGGCACTGGAGATGGGACGGGTCTGACCACCAAGAAGGTGATGGAAAATGGAGATGGTAGAGGTCACAAAAAAACAAACGAGTGTGAACGTCAAGAAGATAAAAAAATCTAATAAATAAACTAAGCCCAATTAAAAAAACATATCTAAAATACCAATATTAAAGTTTATACTTTCAAAAAAAATTATCTTCCTATGGCTTTGTGATAAAAAATTAAAATATATATTTAATTATAGTGTAATCAAGTAATAACATACTATTCTTCATCAAATATAGATATGGGTAATTTCTTTGCATAATTCAAGTAGTAGAGATCAGCCAAAACAAAACAAGCATGCATATTCATTGAAACCGTATACCATTTGTATAAGTTTACTTTTTCTTAAAGTGCTAATCTACATTATCTAAAAGTTTTTCCCGATTCCCTTGGAAAGATAGTTTGGACACTTTCAACACATTAATTTCATTTTCTTACTCCACGACAAGGTATGCGCTCATGGAATTGATCTGTGTATATATATTTTTTCATAGATGGATTTTATTGTGCATAGATAATAATAATGTTTAGTGAAACCAAATAAAATAGAATTAGAGGGATGGCATAAAAACTTTAAAAATCATGGGAAAGTTGAAACCAATTTGGTTTTATATTAGATTTATATAAATATATAAGGAAAGAAAATTAGATATTTTTACAAAGCATGTTTGTTATAAAATTGAAGTTTTTTTTTAAATGCAAATTTTTAGTTGATTATAAAATTAATATAAGATAAAGTGTTTGGAAAAATAATTTTTTTTATATAATTATATTAAAAAAAAAAGTTAAATATTTTATATTTTGGATTTTTTTTGTTTTGTTATCGTTGGAGTTTGGTTAAATAGTTTTTGCGTCAAATTGCAATTTTGGATTGATGAAAATATTGCTTTTAATAAAAAATAAATTTAGCACCTTTTAATATCCCTACTGCAACTAAATCGTGTAATGTTAACATTTAATATCTTCAATTTCATCAATGCAAAATTATTTTTACTAAATTTTATACCAAAATTGTTACTTTCCCTTCTTATTAATCTACCAACAAACTATAACATACTAAAAAAGTTTATTTCTACAATGTATAATGTCCCAAAAATAAACTTATTCATATCCCTGCCTTTGTAAAAAAAAAATTGCAAAAATAAATATTATTAAACACAAATTCCAAAGAATATATATATTTTACCAATGGTATTCACATTCGACATGGAGCACCATTCAAGTAACGCTTCCCAGAATAACCCAACCAACATAGCCATTACCATGGAGCCATTTGCAGAGACAAAGACATTAACATAAAGCCATTTGTAAAGCAAATCCATTACCATGAAGTTATTTGCAAAAATAGACCCATTACCATGAAGTCATTCATAGAGTTAGTGTTATTCAAGGTATCACTCATGTTAAATGATCTTTATCCTCACTCCTTAAAAATTGTTATTGAATTTGAAAGGTTGGGCCAATTCTTTATGAAATGGCATTTTCTCATTACATCCTAGGATGCACATCAATGTACGACATGATTCCATGAAGGACGTCATGTTTCCTTACACATGGTGCACCTAAAATGATGCCACTCGTATACATACAACTTATGGCCATAAGATACCCTATGTGTAGTGCACGTTGAGTAACGAGTAGCTCATGATTAAATGTCTTTCCTTCTTTTGAAAACATTAAAAAAAAATAAAAATATGAACCATTTTGTAATTATTAACAAGTTCTTCTTGGCATCATATATTTTTTTTTAAATTACATGCGAAGGTCGTGGGATTATTGGCTCTCAAATTGTCTATTTTTTTATTTTATTTTTTAATAAATCCCAACGAATGGAGGTGCAACAATCTGAACACAAACAAGAGAAAGAGTTTCATGGAAGTTAAACCCCTGCCTATGTTAGAAGTGGACACAGTGGAGAGATCAGTGTATTATTATTTATACTGACAACACCATGGATGCATGCTTTTGGTGCATGAGATCCCTCAATTTATATAAGAAATGGCCTTGTCTGTATTACTATTGGAGTAAACAATGAGATCAGTATACCTTTCATGTTGAAATCACTAGTTTTTATTAAGAAACTTGTATTTCATTTTTATAAATGGAAAGAAAGAATATTTTAGTTACATGTATAAGTATTTCTTTTAAGATTGTATATTAAGAAAGAACAACAATGAGAACATGAACTCTACCCTAACAATTGAGAAGGATTTTGAAAGATCTTACTCTAGATTATGTTGAGATAGATTTGATATAAAGTTAAAGGATAATTGTAACTTCGATGTTGAGGCAAATTCTCCAACCATAAATACTTGCATCGTGGTAATGGCAATGGACTTAGTTGAGATCATTTATTTGCTCACTCATAACTTGCATCTTGTGCATGATAGGGGACTTAGTTGAGTTGATATTGTTTATATCATACTACAATACTGAAATTGTTGAGCACAAAATACTAATATAAATACTTTTCTAAGACATAATAAAGAAAATAGAATCTTTTATTGAAAACATTTATGTAACAATGAAACTGTAGAATATTGTTGGAGCGACACAACATTTACATCACATAATACTCAGTTCAAGGAGAGATAAATGCATTATAACAAAATTCCAATTAAATACAATTGAAAAATCCCCAATAAACAAACATTGGTTATCAATAGATTCATCTACTTTCATAAATGTGGCATAGTTATTTTGCACCATTTTGCCACCATTTATAGGATCAAATAAAGAAACACCAATTTTCAATAGATTCATCTAATTCCAAAGATTCATTGATACTCATTTTGTTCCATTTCAACACCATTTGTATGATCAAATACACATTTGTAGAACATGTATACATAGAATAACAATGTAATTAGTCAAGGACTTTTATCGTTCCCTTAGAAGAGTATATTTTTGAATTGGTTTTCTCATGTAAAATCTTATATTTTCTAAATATCAGTAATGCTAAAAAATTCATCCAAGCTATTAAATTTAGCATCCAATATGGATTTTCCAAGTTACCTTCCATCTAGGGAAACAATGACAATAGTGTTCCTATGATGGCCAAAATCTACAAGAAAGTGTAATCCCTCAAGCATGTGAAATTGAGCAAAGGACCACAGAAGGCTAAAATATTTTCACAATATTCCTGCAAATGTATACTCAATGCTCACATTTGATTTGTATCGCATTTGGTGCTTGGAATTACCTTGAACAAACAACATGTATATACACAATGATTTGACTCCCCTTTTTCATGGTTGTCTTTGAAATTTTTAAAACATGATAAAGATGAAAATGGTTTCTAGACAACACAATAGCAAAAACACAAGTTATCCATACATTTTTAGTACAATGAAATCGATGTACAATGCCTATGTGACTCCTAGTTACAACAAAAATTCTAAGTGATCCTTCACACAACAAATACATGATAATTATTCCAATCATTTACCACATGTTGGGTGCAGGCCTATTTTGAGAAGGAAGTATAATTTGGGCGCAGGCCTATTTTTGGAGAAAGGTCGGTTTTGGGGAAAGACCTATTTTTGGAAAGGAAGACCTAATTTTGGAGCACGTGTAATAGGCGGCAAGAAAGCAGCATGTAGAAAAAGAAGGAAAAGTAGCATGCAGGAGGAAAATCAATGTGGCACGCAGGCAGACAAGCCTAACCATGATAGGGTTAGGGTTTTGGACAAGACTGTAACGGCTAAAAGCCGATAAAATAGTATAAATAAGGACCTAGGAGGTCTAGGACAGAGAGATAGATATGAATAGGTCTGAGATGAGAGATACAGAGAGGTCAGTTAATATCATAATAGAGAGAGTTGATTATTGTGATTTTGTAGGTTGATGATGATAATAAGTCCTGTAGAATAATTGAGTAAGGTATTCCTTGAGGGTTAGGTCATAGGTTAAGGATCCTGGTATGATCTAGTCAGCCTCACAGAGGGTTCTTACATTCACTCTTGATTGTATTATAGAAGATGTAATGTGTGTAGCATAAGATTTTGCAGCAGATTAAATAAAATAGCAGAGAAGCTAGATCTTTGTGGACATAGCCCCAGGAGGGGGTGAACCACGATAAACCTTGTGTTATGTGTGATTTTTAATGAATGTTTACTTTTTGTTGATCATTAGCTATCAATGAATGGTTAAACTAGATATTTCATCATGCATGGAGAGGTTTAAAGATAAATAAATCATATAAGTACATGATAATTAAAAAGGATAATGCATAAGGAAGGAAGAAAAAATAAAACAAACCCAGATCCCCACTCACTCCTAGACTGCAAACACTTGAGTATTGCAATCACCCATGAAAGTTATCTCGGGTGCGACTACGTTGTGCACCCTATGCACAGTGTTACCTTCTGGTGTACGAGGAGGGTCGATAGTTTTGAGGGTTTTGTTGGAAACATGTTGAGATCCAAACATGGGTCAACCCAAGAAGAAGTAAGAGAGAAACAACCAACAAATGGTTATGTTGCCGGCAGGAACTGCACAAGATTGAGTGGACGGGATCCGTGGAAGAAACATGTGGAGAATGAAAATATAGAAGGGAATGTTCAGGCCATGGAATCCAACGAAAGCAGATATTGAAAGATGGTTGAAAACAAAGGAACTTATGTTTGCGCAGAAGGACAACATAAACCCTAAGTTAACACCATGTAAATATCTCGACAAATACGTGTTTAATGACTTGCATGAGGTGTTTTTCTATGACTTCCTGCATTTGTTGCAGGAGTGGTTATTAGGTTAAAGGAAAACCACCATACAAATCGAATCAGACAGCTGGAGTGGAATCTTGTAGAGATCGCGCAGTTACAGCAAGTTAATAACAAATTTACGCACGCAGTAGATTTCTGGTTAGACAGTATTGTTGCAGTGTTTATCACTGAATTTGCAGTAGATATCGTGAAGTCTTACACCATAGCAGAGAAGGATTTTCTAAAAGGACCCAGAGGTAGGTACATCAGATCGTTGTATACTTCAATCAAGATTTTATTGTATGACAATGGTGTGATTACCATGGAATCAAACAACTAAACTTCCCTGCGTGCATGGGGGAAGGGGGGAAGCACTGACAGGAGGTTGAGATATGGAAGAGGAGATGGATAAGGGAAAGAAGGAGGCCATTAATCCAATCATGATGGAAGAAGACCAAATAAAGTAGATAATGACGAAAGCTGGAAAGACGCACAACGAAGTACCCTACCAATATAAAATGAATAACAAGAACACAGTCATAGCTGATAGAGAGGGCTTGGCAAGCAGAAAAGAGGAGGTATAGGATCTCCAATATGTGGAGTAGATTGAGGAAATCTTGTGTGCAACGTATGAAAGGAAAACAGGAGGTCCAGGGTCAGGAACAGAAGGCAGAACTCCAATCCATATCACTGTCAGTGTGGAACCTACAACCCCATGTGCAACTACTACACCAGTGTTTAGATAACCAAATTTTAGTGGAAGAAAAGAAACAGGACAAGGATCCAATCAAGGAGAATCAACTGGGGGAGCCAATTCAGGAAGTAGCAGTCAATTGTCTACATCGCACGGAGGCAGTAGTTCAACATAGTTCAAAATGGCAGGACATGATCCTGTGACCATATTACCAATATTTCGGGGAGAGGCATCAAAGGACCCAGATAAACACTTATTCATCTATGAGAATATTTGGGAAGCAAAGCATGTCACATATGAGGATACAAAACTCGCATAGTTAGCTATCACACTAAGAGACCATGCATTGGACTGGTACATGAGCCTAGATGTAAACAGTCCATAGGGAGTACCAAAGACTATTGCAGATGTAAAAAAAATATTGGTAAATGAATTTCATAAGCCTAGCTCAGAAGACCAGTACATGAATGAAATGATTGAAATCAGGTAAAAACTAGTTGAGTCTGTTTGGGAGATTGATCATAGGTTCAAATGTCTGAAAGGTAAGTTGAAATATACAATTAATGACATGCAACATAGGCACTTCTTTGTGAACTCATTGTTACCACACTTGAAATACACGTTAAGACAAAAAAAGTTCCAAACTCAAGCAGAGGCTCTGCAGGCAGCCCTACAAATGGAAGAGAACCAGTATCAGAAAACAGATCCATCAATAGAGGAGATGAAGGAGGATCTGAAGAATATAACATTTCAACTTAACCAGAATAAGGGAAAAGAGAAAAGTGAAGTTGTTTGGTCTACCCTATGCAGGACATAAGGACACCATAAAAATGAATGTCCAACTTTGTGCAGTATATGGAAACAAGTGTACCAAACCCCTTGCAAACATGAGGACCATGGTGAAATATTTGTAAAACACATGGGCATGATCCATATCATTGTCCAATGATGCAGAAGTATAAGACAGTACCCAAAATTTCATATTGCAATTTTTTCAAGTCAGTGGGTCATGATGATAAGGATTGTAGAATGATGGAGCTGATGAGAGAAAAAACTTCAAATACTTATAGGGTGAAAGAAGAAATGATGACAGGAAAATTTTCACCTCAGTTCATCTAGAAACCACCACCATACAACAATGTGCAACAACAGTAAAATAATGCGTAGCCACAGTATAACCCTCCATAGTATAACCAGGTACCTCAGTACAACGCACCATGAGGAGATCGAGGTGGATACAAAGGTGGAGGATGAGGAAGAGGAGGATTTGGACGAGGCAGAGAACTAGTATTGTGCCACAACTGCCAACAATCAGAACATTATGCAAGGGATTGTCCACTTTCACCAGTGACATGTATGTACTATCGCACGGAAAACCATGACACAGAAGACTATCCAACACTCTTGGGAAAGATCCAAGAAAAAAGGAACCAGAACAACTAGAATGTTCAGTGGATTTATGCAGAAGCCAGGGATGATGGGAGAAACATCAATATGGTCACTCGAGGAGAAACCAAGACAGGAACTGATGCATCAAAACAAGATCCAACGCAACACCAATGGGTGAAGAATAATACTGAGCCACAGAAGCAGTTGATGCACGAAAATAAAAGGAAACATTTAAGGAGGTCAGACAGGATTTTCTCAAGCAAAATGTTGCACCTACATCAGCCGCGCAACAAACTCGAAACTCACCAATGTACGAGATGCTCTCCTCAATGGACCATACCAGTGAAGGACAACCTTTAGAGCAAGTAAGTACCATAAATACTTTTCTGCAATCCTATGTTAATTTATTGAATGATCCATCATCTGTTAAGGTCTTACAAAATCTTCTAGAAAGATGCAACACTGAGGTAGAAGGGAAATTAGAGCAGAAAACAGTCAATCATCTCCATACAAGAAGGACAAGCATAGAATTCAGACTAAATGCTAATATTGGGGATTTCAACATGGGATATATTATACTGGACTTTGGCTCTGAAGTAAATGTCTTACCTAACAAGACATGTCAGTGTATGGGAGAACCCACACTAGGCTATTCACCTGTCCAGTTGAAACTAGCAAATCAACACAGAGTGTTACCAATTGGAAGGCTTAAAGTTGTGACAGAAGATTTGGATGGAGTGTGCACTATGAAAGATTTTGAAGTAATAGATATAGTAGATGGCAAAACACCTTACCCGTCATTGCTTTGATTGGATTAGGAATTTGATAACTAGGCTATAATCAACTTGAAGACAAGAAAAATGACCTTTGAATCAGGAAAATATAGAGTCATTGCACCATTGGATCCTTCAGAAGGAGAAAGTTTTGTAGAGGCCACTTGTTTGGATCTGGAAGAAATAAACCAGTTGTACAAGACCACCACACGAGAAGAGGATTATGTTAACCCAACTATATATGGGGTACTCAACTGGAGAAGCATTACATCATGTGCTTATGACTTAGACACGGGTTTAGAGAATTGGCAACAACGATTACATGAAGTTTTCACAAGGAGGTGTGCAAGAATAGATCGCGTAGTAAGATGGGTTGGTATAGAGATAAGAGAACCTCCCAGTTTTCATGGGATAAATGACTTAGAGGAATTCTTGACAAAATATGAAGAGGAAGTGTTATAAAATCAGAGGCTCTTATCCCTAGATATGGAACTCAAGGAAACACCTGCAAGATTGTGGGGTGCACACAAAGAAACAATTCAGGACCGGTATCAATGTAAACGACTATTGCGCGTTAGATTTGGCACAAAATCGAGGAGCAATAGAGTCCAGAAGTATGATGGGAAAGGCACACCCATTGAACACTTGGAGAAGTGCAGAACATAATGGAGTATGACACCACTAGAGGAATGGACTCATCACTTTATCAATGCATTGGAAGGGATCCCAGGGAACTAGTACATAGACCAGGAGATATGCAGAGGCACTACAGAATGGACAGGATTACAGCAGAATTTTGTAGTAACTTTCTCAATTGAACATGAGAACTCCAACATTGATTCAGTGTTGAAAATGATACGGGGAGTGATATTTATTGATGAACCAGAGGTTGAAATCATGACAGAATATCAACACAAGAACAGATAGATAGTTAAATACTTACCCTCATTCTATCATGTTGAAGAGGAAGCACCAAATGAAGACGACCCGTGCAACATCCAGATTATAGAAATTGAAGGAGAGAGAGAGGTGTAAGGTCCATCTCTAGAGTTAGAAGTATTTTCTACACCAATCAAAGTTAAGAAAGTAAACATTGGGACGAATGGAAATCCTAAAATGGCAAGTATTGGGGACTATTGGGATGAGAAAAGAGTAGAAAGAATAATAGAGTTATTACATGGATACAGTGACATGTTTCCAAAAACCTTTACAAATATGAAATGCATAGAAGGGAAGCTAGGTGAGATGAATATACCCCTCAAACCGAAGGCTAGACCTATCAGACAAATACCTTAAAGACTGAATCCAGTGTATAAGCAGAAAGTGAAAGCAAAAATGACCGAATGTTGGAAGCTTGTATCATAGAACTAGTAGAGGAATCTGAATGGATCAGTCCTATGGTAATCCAAGAAAATAAGCAAGGGGGGATAAGGATTTGTGTATATCTGAGGAAACTCAATGATGCTTGCTTGCATGACCCTTTCCCTACCCCTTTTACATATGAAGTCTTAGAGAATGTGGGAGGCCATGAAGCATATTCATTTACAAATGGATTCTCAGGTTACCATCAGATCAAAATAGCTCCAGAGGACAGGTATAAGACTACTTTTGCTACAGAATGAGGATCCTACCAATATACAGTGATTCCATTTGGGCTGAAGAATGCACCAGTTGTATTTTCAAGCGTAGTCATAGTTGCTTTTAAGGAATTCATACATTAGTTTCTAGAAGTATATCTGGATGATTGGACTATATATAGTCTATTAAAGGACCATGTAGAACTGTTAATACTAATGTTGGAAAGATGTAGTCAATGTTAGATACCATTAATCATCAAGAAATGAATTTTTGGTACACCTTTTGGGATATTGTTGGGACATATAGTGTGTAAACAAGGTTTACTAGTGGACACTACTAAGATTGCAGTCATTGTAAATTTACCACCACCAAAATTAGTGCGGTAGTTAAGAGAAAAACTGGGACATACAGGCTATTACATGAAGTTTATAAAGGGGTATGTGCAGATTACTACACCAATCGAAAAATTGTTAAAGAAGGACACCAGATTGCAGTGGAAGGGGGGTTGTTAGCAAGGATTGGTCACTCTAAAGGAAAATATGGTGACAACACCTATATTAGTATTTCCAGATTGGGAAAAGACATTTCATGTGCACGTAGATGCATCATCTATAGCACTTGGAGAAATTCGGGCACAGCCACGACCAGAGGACTTAGACCATCCAATAGCGTTTGCAAGCAGAAAGTTGTCAGAATATTAGCAGAATTACAACACCACAGAAAGAGAAGGCCTAGATATGGTATATGCACTTCATAAATTCATGGACTATTTACTGGGTAAACACTTTAAAATGTTCACAGACCATTATGCCCTCAAATATCTAGTCAACAAGCTAGTGTTGGGGGGGAGGATCTGTAGATGTCTATCATTATTCCAAGAATTTGATTTCAAAGTGATATTCAAACCAAGGAAGTTGAATGAGGGACTTGATCACCTATAAAGGGTAACCAATGGAGAATAACCTACAAATTTGGAATACAACTTCCCTAATGCAGAGTTATTTTCAGTACATATAGTTAATGAATACTTCATTGATATTATGGAATACTTAAGTACAAGGGTTGCGCCACAAGACTTTAGCACAACGCAGAAGAAAAACCTAGTAGTCAGAGCTACAGACTATCAACTCATTGCAGGTCATTTATACAATATGGGAGAAGATAGTATTTTGAGAAGGTGTGTATTGGAACATGAACGACCCAGACTTTTGGCATAAGCTCATGAAGGTATAGCGGGAAGACACTATGCAAGCAAAGCCACCGCGCAGAAGGTATTACACGTAGGATTATGGTGGCGAACAGTCCATAAAGATGCCAAGGAATATTTCAAGTACTGCGATGTATGGGAGAGGGTTGGAAAGCCCAACAGAAGGGATGAGATGCCCCTAACTATGCATGTATTTGACAAATAGGAAATAGACTTTGTTGGACCTATTAATCCACCAGCAAAAAGTTCAGGAGCTAGATATATTATTACTGCGACTGAATACTTAATGAGATGGGCAAAAGTAGCACCAGTCAAATATTGTAGCACAGAGACAATTGCACACTTCTTATTTGAGTAAGAGATCACCATATTTGGATGTCCCAGGATATTGATGAGTGACCAAGGAATTCATTTTATTAATAATACCATCAGGGCGATAACTGAGGAGTTTGAATTCTATCACCAGAGGAGTACACCATATCATCATCGGGAAAATGGAACAGTAGAATCTTTCAATAAGATTTGCAATGTTAACAGGGATGATTGGGACTTGAAAATACCAACAGTATTGTGGGAATACACGACCACATGAAAGAAGTTGAGGATAGACACCATTCATAGTGGTGTATGGGCGGGAAGCAGTGGTGCCATTAGAATTTATGGTACCTAGTCTGTGCGTAGCAGCAATTACCAACATGACATAAAGAGGCACAGTACAGGAGAGGCTAAGCCAACTAATGGAAATGGAAGAGGACATAATTCTAGCAGTATTTCACCAGGAAGTACAGAAAGAAAGGGACAAAGACTGGCATGACAGACATATTAAAAAGAAGAGCTTTAAGGAGGGAGACTTAGCTCTTCTCTATGACATCAAATTTTTGCAACACCCTGGTAAGTTTAGAATGCATTTGTTAGGGCCATATGAAGTAAAGATTGTCACAGATGGGGGATCTGTACAGCTAAAGGACTTGGGAGGAACAAAACTAAAAGGAATGATTAATGATATTCGACTGAAATCGTACAGGGATAGTCGACCTACTAACCCTTAAAAGTTACAACATAGTAAGAAAGTCATGTATATAGTGTATTATAGTAGATATTAGGACAAAAAAATGATAAAATAAATAAAAAGGGGAAAAAGAAGAAAAAATGAATAGAAGCAAAAGTTGACTAAACCACAGGAAAGTGCAAAAAAAAATCGCGCGTAGCAATTACGGCGACAACATCAGAAGACATCACGTAGGAAAAATTACACTCGACACAAATGCACGCAAAAAGTGAAAAATAGTTATGATCGGGTCTATAAAGGGAGTAAATCACGTGTTAGTTCAACACTTGGTGATTTTTTAGCACAGAGCAAGATACAAAGTGCATGTCATAGCTAGAACTATACGAAGAAGCAAGTGAGTGTGAGAATTAGATA
>JASDQU010309731.1:69874-86960 GCA_032191745.1 Picea mariana
TTTAACCCTTTTTAGCTCAATGTCACTTTCCGAATATAACTCCTGTGACTGGAGTGACCTCTAGTAACCCTGTTTACCCCTCTTTGGCCCTAGCTATAGTCTAACGGGGCGGTTTAGACCATTAAGCCTCCTCTCTGGAGCTCCTATTTTGAAAGGGACATTACATCAACGTTGCCATATAGGAGCTAAAAAAATGGTATAAAACAATGAGTATTACAGAGTGCTTGAAGGGCACTCAAGGACTGAAGACTCTACAGACAGAGTTAAAGACAACGCAGACAAATAAGCAAGAAAGACAATCCCAATTGGAACCCCTCCTGGAACAAGCAACACAGATGATTGCACAGCTGGAGGAAGAGAATATGAGCACAACATAGGCACAACATTACTACAGGAAGAGATAACAGCACAGACAGTCGAGGCGCTAACAGACAAAGCTGCGCAGATGAGGGCAAAAGGAAAGGAACTAGCATAGAAGTTTCACAGTTTGGAAAAGGTGGTACAGGGAGCACGCACCACTTGAGTGGCTCGGGATGAGCCACATGTCAGTGTTGGGGGCCTATTGGGTACATGCCTATTTTGAGAAGGAAGTCTAATTTGGGCGCAGGCCTATTTTTGGAGAAAGATTAGTTTTGGGGAAAGACCTATTTTTGGAAAGGAAGACCTAATTTTGGATCGCGCGAAATGGGTGGAAAGAAAGCAGCAAAAAAAGAAGGAAAAGAAGCATGCATGAGGAAAAGCAATGTGGCACATACGCAAACAAGCATAACCATGATAGGGTTAGGTTTTTGGACAAGATTGTAACGGCTACAAGACGATAAAATAGTATAAATAAGGACCTAGGAGGTATAGGACAGAGAGATAGATATGAACAGGTGTGAGATGAGAGATATAGAGAGGGCAATTAATATCATAACAAAGAGAGTTGATTATTTTGATTTTGTAGTTTTTTTATGATAATAAGTCTTGTAGAAGAATCGAGTAAGTTAGTCCTTGAGGTTTAGTTCACAAGATGAGGAGCTTGGTGTGATCTAGTCAGCCTCACAGAGGGTTCTTACCTTCACTCTTGATTTTATTACTGAATATGTCATACGTGCAGCGCAATATTTTGCAGCAGATTAAATAAAAGAGTAGAGAAGCCAAATCTTTGTGGGCGTAGCCCTAGGAAAGGGTGAACCACGATGAACCTTGTGTTATGTGTGATTGTTAATGAATGTTTACTTTATGTTGATCGTTAGATATGAATGAATGGTTAAAGTAGATATATCAGCATGCATGCATAGGTTTAAAGACGAATAAATCATAGAAGGACTTGAATAATTAACAAGGATAATGCATAAGGAAGGAAGAACACAACCCCAGATCCCCACTCACTCCTATACTTCAAACACTTGAGTATTGCAATCACCCATAAAAGTTATCTCGGGTGACACTATGTTGTGCACCCTATGCATAACGTTTCCTTATGGTGTACCGAGAGGGCCGATAGTTTTGAGGGTTTTGCTGGAAACCTATTGAGATCCGAACCTGGGTCAACCCAAGAAGAAGTAAGAGAGAAACGACCAACACCACAAATCGAGATAGATTTGAAACTATATTCATAATAAACAATCATAGACATGTAATTATTCTACATTGCATTAAATAGCTATTGGGGAACAAATTTCATGTTTTTTGGTGGCAACCCTTTGTGATTTCCACCCCTCAACAAGTTGTGAATTGACCTATCTTAGAGGGTCATACAATTATTTGTAAAAAATTGTCTTCCAATGACACTAGAGTGGCATAAAACGAAACTCGCAACAATGAATATCAATTACTACCAAAGAAGGAAACATCAATTACTATCATAGAAGGGATGTCATCTATTTACATTTGCATAATTGAACTTAGAGTACGAACAAGAAGAAAAAAATCCACACAATTTATGTCAAACATTGATGTAAAATCATAGTAGATAGTGTGTTCAGTTGGATATGTCTCATACAAATGTGTGACATATGTGTAAAATAAAAGTAGGCATTCATATTTATAGGGCCAAAATGCATAGAGAAATAATGAAGTTTGAACAAAATTTAAGTTTATCTATAAGGTTTATAATGTGATCTAATGTGTAAGGCACTGAAAACAGAAACCAAAGTTGGAAAATATTAAACACAATTTACAAAGATGTCAAAATGGGTACTATGACCATCACAAAAAATCTATGTGGATCTATTATTTGCAGGTAAACTGAAATATCAATTATATTTGTGGGCACTACCTAGGCATACTTCAATAGAACCTGCATATTAATTTTCTAACTCAATATTTGATCCGGATTATTTTCGGCACGAAATGAGAGCGGAGATATAATAAAGAAATGCACAGAGATATCGTGTGTATCCAGTAATGTAACAGAAATATATCAGAGATGCAACCATAAATACAGAGATACAGTAATACACGATTTCTATTAATGAAAGAAATGTACAGAGACTGTAAAAATACAGAGTGAAAGACTCGCTAGAATGGTGGCAGCTTATCTCTGAGAAGAGATGTGATGGCTACTCGCATTCGCAAGAAGATGGTTACAATGAGGCTCTAGAGGCCTTTTTACAATAGATGAGAATGCCAAAAGTCATAGAAGTCCAAAAACCTAACCCTAGGAGATGAAGTGCCAAAAGTCATGTGGGCCCCGTTTGGGTAAGTTAGTACATCAACTTCCCATGGTCGTAACTTTTGCATACGATCTCCGTTTTAGGTGTGTGATAGCTCGTTGGAAAGGTATCGTCGAGGAGATTCATTTTGGGGGCTCAATCATGCCTTCGGCTATCATTGAGCACCTCGATCTCAAAAAACCTTCATTTAGGCCCTCAAAATGGCCCCGGAAGTCAATCCTGCTAAAAATAGTAAATTGCCAAAATTGCCAGAAAATAGTTTTGAGCCATTTGGAAAAGGTGGGTGGCCGCCGATATCCACCTGGATCAATATTTGTGATAACATTGTCCATTTTCATTGTGAATGTCCCCTTTCTCTTAAATGTACATAGAAGGTGAAGAGTCAAGGAGATATCTCTTTTGTATTATTCATAGGGAATTTCAGCAAGCTCTTGAAACTCAAGAAGTAGCTTCTACAAAGTGCAATTGATCTTTGTATCTTCTTTTTCTAGTGTACACTGGAGGCTATGATCAAAATAGAACATTGTATATTGTTAGCATTTTGTGCAATAGCAAGAACCATTGAATGGAAGGCGCATTACTAAAATCAACTAGTGATGTTTGTTTCAAACAGGTGCAAATGGGAGTGAATACACACTTTTTGTTCTTATAACACCTCGAACCTCTACCATGCAATTTTTTTAGCTTTTATTTTGACTTTTTTCAAAGGGAGGAAAGGGGAGAAAAGGTTGGTTGAGTATTAAGTTTCTTTCCAAAACAAAAAGATTAATGGTAGCATAACAAATAGTAAATGGGAAATAATTTAGTAGATGAGTATAGGGTTTAGGTACATGCCTAGAGAGTGGACTATGCAAGGGATTCCCACCATTCTCTTGCACATTCATCACTTAACATATCAACATATGTCATCATTCTAGAACGCAAACTATGTGATCCCTTTGGCCCATTCTTGAAAACATTTTTAAATAGGTACATTGGAATGGATCCTAATCCAAGATGTCGTTGGGCTTGAAGGAAGAATTTCATAAACCTTCATTCAACTATAGCTAAAAAATAAAATAAAACATATGTTCTTGTCATCCACAATCTAGGAATTTGCATGCAAACTTCCATTTATGTCAAAAGGAAGTAAGTAGCATTCACAATTGCACTATCATCCCTAGTTTCACCATCCTTTCTATCCAACCCAAAATGAATTTTGTTTTGGTGGCATCTTGTCACAATGGTAACAATAGAACCAACATAATATTAACTTTGTTATGTCATCATGTATAGTGGTGTTTGGTGCTAGCCTTCGATGATGGAAAACAAGAGGTATAGTTTGTATGGTGTTATTTGCAATAAGTTGTATAAAATACTCTAGATCACCTCTCTCATATGTATTTCTCACTTGACAGCTACAAATTCTTTGATATGGACACTTAAGGCAGCTAAAAATTGAGACACAAGTTGAGGTATGAGGTTGTTTCCAATATTGGCAATAAGAATCAGCTGACCATGTTTATCAAGCAATTAAGCATGAATAAGATGTGTTTTGGTAGGTGAATTAGGGTCCCTACTTCAATCTAGGTCGTATAAGGACAAAACATCACCTTCAAAGACATTTGTGAAACTTCCTTGGCAAAAATCAATGATTAAATATGTTGTTTGATCGCAACTCTTTAAGATATTAAGAAAAGGGAAAAATTGATTAGTGATGTAAACATAGTGACTGTGTAACATGTCTATATATGTTTGAATGGAGAGAAATAAAAGAAGATAAAAGAATTTGTGTTCAATAGCAGAAAGCACATTATCAATTTGGCTCATGTGTCTCTTTCACATTTGATTTGTTGTCTTTGGTGAAGGGGAGTGAAAATGTGTTTTGTTGCTTGCATAAATAAAATGGGATCAAACATAACATTGTAACATGTGTATCTATGTTTGAAATGAGAGAAACAAAGGAAACACAATGAATTTCTCTTCAATATTAGAAAACACGTTACCACTTTGGCTCATGTGTCTATTTCACATCTACTTTGTTGTCGTTAGTGCAAGGGAAATCAATATGCATGTTGTTGGTTGCATAATTAAAATGTTATCAAAGACATCAACATTTGGTCAAGTTTGGAAAACTCCATGTGTTATTGTTGAGCACACACTTATGCCGAGAGGAGAGGGTGAATCAATATAAGACAATTGTTTACTCTTTCAAACATTCATCAACCACAAGAAAACAATCGCATATGAGATCTATTAACTACAGAACATGGAACACAAGATTTACATGGAAACCCTTTCGGGAGAAAACCACAACTTCTCTTTGTAATTATTTGTAGGCACCAACCTACTAGAAACACCAATCCTCATTGGTACAAACCCTGGTAGGCACCAACCTACTCTTAGAAATATCTTTAGACATCAATCTACTAAAGACACCAATCCCTACCGATACAAACCCTAGTAGACACCAACTTATTCTTATAAATCTTTGTAGACATTGATGGGTCCTCAAATTGACACCATTTCTGCATCATATTTCCTAAACCTTGCAACTTTTAATCTTACCTTGACCACCTTTCTCTACCATAATTTTTGAACTTAGCCTTAATTATCATCAGGTATATTGAAACTGAATTTTAGTGATAATTCTTGTTTATGTGATAAATTTGAAGTATAATGTGAAGATATTATTCAATGTACATACTGTTACTAAGAAACCTTGCAGAACATAGATTGTGATTCACATGGTGGACACGCATTATAATTCAGGTACAACGCACACTCAAAGAAGAATAGATTCAGCCTTGTAATTCCACAAGAGTCTACTACATCAAGGCGAGGCATCAATAATATTTAATGCACAGTTACAGGAATATTCATATTCAGTTTCTATAAAGGATATTAAAAGCATCAGAGGCGTGAAGGGAATCGTACCCTCTTTTAAACAACTCCTAGAATACAGTTTTGATTTTTAAATGAAAAACAATTAATTTCCCAGCCTAGGCACAGTTCTGGAAAGCAGTTTGTAACTGATTGCAAGTATATAGGTTTCTCTTTAATTGACAGTTCCATACATTTACTAGAAGATACCATATCAAATAGCATAAATACCCATCTCCATTCATTGGAGAGAGTGTGGGTAGATATTGCATTGTTAATCTTCCAACTTTGTTTTGTGTTTATATAAGATAAGCTTGTTCCAGTTTAAGTAGTGAAGTAGATCCGGACTGGGAGGGGGCCACTCTGAGAGGGATATAATATATCTAAGAGATAGTCCCATAACTTTACTTTTAGCATTTTTACTACTTTGCTTTTAATATTTTTATTACTTTACTTTGTAAATAGTTGATAAGATAGTAATGGTGTATATTTAATATTTTGAAATATTTGTAAATATTTGATAAGTTAGTAATACTTGATAGTTAATATTTTGAATATTTGTTAATTATATTATTATAGTTTTCCTTTGTTTTTAGTTAGTTGCATATTTAATTTATAGATAGTTTTACCTTTGTTCTCATATCTATGGTACATGCTTCAATATTATTTGAAAGATTAATGAAGTGATTATATATATAAATTCTTGATTGATTATAAAAGAAAACATGAAATAATAAGAATTACATGGACGTATCACACAAACTAAATACGGTTATTTAATCTTACGAATTTTCTCGAGTATAAATTTTGGATACATTAGGTAAATTAGTCATAAGCATATCAATAGTAACCAGTAAAACTTAAGTAACTTGCTATGCGCATACAATACTAGTATCCCATAAGCTTATCACAAGCCCTGGGTTGACATTTAAATGAGCGAGTGAACCTTCAATTCCAATCATCCTTCGAATGCATATAAAAACATTGTCAGGCACCAATCCCACTTCTAAGCACCAACTTAGCAAGAAACACAAATCTCTTTGTATGAGTGGCATCAACCTTCAAGTTATAACTTATTCAAAAGATTATAACATTCACATTACCTTCAGTAAGTCTGTTTGCTACTTCTTCCTTCACTAGGTCTAACCAAAATCTGAATTTCCAAATGAAATTTATGGTAACTTCCCAAAGCTTGTTGTTTTTTGCCTCTTCTCAAAAACAAATTTGTGCAACATGTCACATATCAAATTTTGCAAATCCGATTCTAAAACTTTTACCTAAGGTACTTCGATATGTCTCCTCGGATCCTTAAAATTTCACAGTCTAAAAAGTCCCAAAAAATAATTTATAGAGAAAATGCCAAGTTGACATGTTTGAAACTAATTTTAGGACCATTCAAAAACCCTAAATTCCACAAGGTATATCTCAAAAAGTATAGCGAACCAAATTCTGAAATTTTTACCTGAGATACTTTTGTATGTCTCCTCAGATCCATAAAACTTTCCTAGACTGAGGTACGTCTGTATGTCTCCTCGAATCCCTAAAAATTTCACAATCTGGAGTACTTTTGTATGTCTCCTCAAATCCCTGAAAATTTCATAGTTTGAAAAGTCCTAGAAAAGAAATTATAGCGAAAATGTCAAACTTACATGTTTGAAACTGATTTCAGGACCATTCAGAAACCCCAACTTCCATAGGGCATATCTTGAAAAGTATAGCGAACCAACATCTGAAATTTTGACCACATGTACCCAGATATCTTGCCTCTGTCTCCTCAAAATTTCACGATCTGAAACATCCTAGAAAATAAGTTAGTGTAAAAATGTCAAGTTGACTTGAAATTGATTTCACAACTCTCCCCTTTTGGAATGATATTCAATCTTTGTTCATCCACTTCTTCAAATTTTATTACATTTTTCACCCACACACTTTCTCTCAATACTTTCGCTTTTTATACTTTATCATAACCCTTCATGAAGGGACATGTTAATTCAAAAATACACAGCACCCATTAATTAAATAATTAATTCCCTTTTTTATTTCACTTCTCCTAATACCATGGGAAAATACATTGGAAATACCATGGGCTTCCAAAACCGGGTTTGACACCACCATTTCACTTTTTACTTTTTCACATGCACTCATTTTTTAATATACTTGTAAACCCATATATAAATCAATCTTGGAAATGTTGTGTATATTTGTAAAGTCGTAATATGACAACATTAATCCTTTGACATCAATGACAATAATTCCAACAATTACCCCTTGTAATATCATCAACAATTAAACATTTGATTTTTGAATATTTTCCATTTATGGAAATTCGTACTAAGTGTTATTAAGACATTTAAAAGCTATATTTTTTTTTGTTAAGATTTTGACTTGCCAACTGTCCTCTTTGATGGATAGATGTAAGAGATAGAAAGTTCTAATATATTTAATACAGGAAATAAATGGAACGTCCAGGTTAAAAATAGTTGACTATGACTCCATGAGTGGGGAACAAGTGTGAGTTAACTCAGAGTTGATTTTAACAAGTGTCAAAAGTGGAGTTATGTCACTGGCAGCCCCTAAAAATCAAGGATTTCTAATGCTACAAATTTCTAAGGAGGGAAATGAGTTCAATGGAAAAGTCCTAGGCATAATAAGCATAAATACAACATATGTGGGAGGCAGGACACTGCTTAGTACGTTGTAGAAAAAGATATTTGTTGTGGGAGCACTTTTGTGTTAGGCAAATGATTTTCCTAAATTGTCCAAAGGTACATTGGAAAAGGAGTGAAGCTTTGTTCGCCCTTATGGAGTCATGGTCAGGCTAGGGGGTGATCAGAACAAGTCGTCTTGGTTGTTCTGCATCTACTATCGAGTGGAACATGGTTGTTCCATTTGTTTTTGGTATTTTAGTACAGATATGTATATTCTCTATTAGTTATATCCATTTTGTATTTACTACCTCATCAATAAATTACAGAAATAATAGAATTAAAAGTATGCATGCCATAGAGGATTATAAGTAATTATTTTCTTATTTTGTAACAATTTCTCAGCATAAAAAAATTTTTGCTGGATAGTTGTTTCCTCGTAGGGGAATCATGTATAGCATAAGGGTCAACTAATTCGTAATGATCTAGAATTGAAATTGAGTATATCCTACTACTGAAATCTTTTGTGAAGACCTAAATTCTAGATTAAGGAGAAACAATTTTAGACGTCACACGTTTGATATATATATATATATATATATATATATATATATAACATCTACTAAATTTCTTCTATAAATCTGGAAAATATTCTAAACCCAGATTGATAACTCTGAACCAAATGTTCCTTTAAAAATAAATTGTTATATAAATATATAGATTCTCCACTTGCTATAAATCCCAATCATTGATAGCAAAAAGGCAACTATGTAGATACAAGATAAATATTATTGTACTGAGCTATAACTTAATTCGCATAAAGCGTAAAGAGATATTTTCAAAGTATAATTGCAAATGTGAATTGAGGAAGTCACAATCCTAATCCAACGAGGAACTCGAGTACCTTCTCTGTGTAAAATCCCAAATGTATAATGTGGATGTCCTTCAATATACAAGGTATAAACAAGAAGCTTGGTATAGGTAAATCCTACCTCTAGAAAATTGAAGTAAATGGTTAAACAAAAGGGATCAAAATAACTTATCTCAAGTCAAGTTTCAAGTTCGAACTCTGTACTCGTGTTCTTGCAGGTTGAACACATCTGGGAAACATTTTTTTTTTAGAAAAACCATTTCTATATATAAAGGAAATGGTAGAAGAATCTAGTATAACTTTAAGAAAAACATATGTACATATTTACCTTTCTGACGATTGGCACCGCATCAACCCTGGTTAAGGGGATATAACTCAATGAAATTATCGGAAGCAGGATAGAGGAAAGTGGCTTGCAATGTCTGATGGGTTCCCTTGCAAACACAAAGAGACCCCTCATTAATTTTTGGTATCCATTTGATTATTAGAAATTATAATAAACAGAGAAAGACAAAATAGAAAAGAACTAAGTAAAAAATTCATGACATCTGGTAAACCAAGGAACTCAAGATATTATCAAGGCGACTATCCGAGTGGTAGGAGTCGCATTATTCGAATGCTTGAATACATGCACTACATCAATGTTAAAATTAATTGTAACAGAGTCATCAAAATTTCATTAAGGAAAACGTTAAGACATAACTACATTTCTTTTAAGAGGTTATCAATCAAATTACATAAAACCCCTTATGTAGCTTCAAAATTGATAATACACTCGCTATCGAGATGAAAGCTTAAATTGTAAGTTGTGTAGTGTAAAACCCTAGTACGATTATATGTATAGATACGCATACCAATAGTAACAATACTTTCAGCACCACATTTAGAAATAAAACGAAAATCATCTGTGGACTCTTATACAACGAAGTCGTAATTCAGTTATCTAGAGTGAACGGTAGAAAATATCCCTCTCGAAAAAGAGGACATGTTAACAAAACTTTGTTTTTAGGAACATTATTGGAACAGGGATTGGGAGAATGTTACTTCACCTACGACATAAATCCTTGTCATTTAGGGATGTTCCTTTACAAATATCATATAACGGGAAATCGAGACTTACAGACTCAGTGTGACCACCTTAACAAACAAAATATTGAACGAATTCTAAAACTCTAATGCTCTGGAAAGACGAAAATTATATATTTCATTCATCTCTTTGTCAATGGGCGAATCAGAGAGATTCGCTACACTCGCCCAGATTAACAAATCCTTTCACAATGGTTTTCTGGGCCTATAGAATTTGTATGGAAATAGAAAACAACTTCTAGGTACTAACAAGAATTATAGTAAAGTCTTTTTAAAGGATAGACAGAACTCATTAACAATGGGAAGAAGTTTGTTTAAACTTACCGAGGTTTCCAACGATGTCGAAGTGATTGGGAACGACTTGGAGATCCTGTGTCATAGCATCTTAAGTTACCGGAGGACAAAAACATTGTGCAATAGATTTCGCAAATAGGCAAAAACTCTCATGGCTCGATGGTTGCAGAGAAACCTCTAGACCTGCATGGAAATGGGTAAAGTGAGGAACCATCCTTGGTGAAAAAATTTGTAGCTCCTCGAGCCCAATGACTAAACTACAATTCGAACAACGTCAAACTCAAAAACCATATTTCCATGTGAATAATGGAACGTGGCATGGATAAGTTGGCCTAAACCCTGCAATCATAGACTTGGATACAACAGAGTAGGTAACGGAATTACTCGCTTTAAATCTACATTTCCAAGATAGGCTTAGAGGATACATCTCCTTTTTCCCTTTAGTCAAGGCGGGGCAAGCAAAGTTTGGTTCCTAGAACCTTTATAACATCGCATACTTTCATAATTTAGTAATTCTTTTCTTGCTAGGATAGTTCCATGAGAGAACGATTATGGTAATGTCTAGTATGTTTGTTCAATTCAAAAAGAAACAATAAACTTGTAATAGGGTAAACAATGAGTTAATTTGCTTTATAAGTAAGTCTTATAAACAATGATCAAATTTAGTCAAATATCTTTATTGTCGTAAGGAAGTATATAAATGTAATATTACTCTTATGGTTGTGATGAGATTTGTGGAAACAAGTAATGACCTTGGACAAGTTTGGCGCTTGAATAATTTAATCACATTGATGAATCTATGTTATCAATGAGAATAAGTGTTAAGTTTTACTACTTTAATAGAAAAGAAAAACAAATTAGTAGCAAATTTTGAGTTTCCTTACATATGGTATCAAAGCTATAGGTTATAGTGCTTAGGCCTAAGGGTATCACCAGAAAATTATAATGTTGATGAAAAATATAATAAGCAAAAAAAAATCATTGTTACCAAATAGATTGTTTCGAAAAATTTTGTAAATATATCAGCACAGAATGGAGAAGATGACAGGCCTGAAGAAAATAATAATCAAGAGCCTCCTAGAAACCCATAACATCACAGCAAGAGTAGTTTAGCAACCCAGGTGTTGGAAATAATGAGGAATCTTATCATGGAATTGACAATATTCAAGGTTGATAATGAAAAACTAAAGAAAGCACAGGAAGATCAACAAGAAATAAATGAGATGTTTCTCTGAAGCATAGCAATGAAAAAGAACCCAAAGAATAATGAAGTAGATGAGGAAGTTAGTAAGAACTCAAATGATTCAATCCATGGAACAAAGAAAGAAAACAACTCTTCCAACAACACACATATGACTGAAAACATAGCATCTACAATAAGGAAAAGAAAACAGATGGACCACTTAGATGGAAAATTTAAGAAAATCAAACCTTCAACTTTTGATGGAGAGTCCAGAAATGGCGATGAGGTGGAAGCTTGGTTAATTGACATAAAGAAATGCTTCCAGATTTACAATTACTCTAGTAATATGAAAGTAAGAATGGCTATCTATAATATGAAAGGCAAAGCTATTATATTGTGGCGGGACTTAAAACTAGTCAAAGGACTAAAAGAAAAGAAAATGGAATGGGCAGATTTTAAGAAATTTTTTAAGAAACAATATGTGTCAGAAAGTTATTATGAGAGAAAAAATAAAGAATTCTATCAACTGAAGTTGGGACAAATGTCTATGGAGGCTCTAATTACTAAGTTTCTGGAACTGTTAAGGTTTGTGCCTTATATTAAAGATGAAAAGGTTAAAGTTAAAATATTTTTAAGTTTCTTACCTCAGTCATATAAAGACCAAATAGAGTTCGATAATCGAAAAAAATTGAATGAAGTGTTGCGAAAGGCAAGAATATGTTATGAACGGTTCAAACAAGGATCTAAAAATCCAAAGGCATGGAGAGAAAATAAAGCAAAGGGAAAAGGGTTTCAAGCCATCACGATTTTGCAATATGTCCAAAGGACATCAATAACATAACTCATTCAGAAACTCACCGCAAGGATAGGGAAACAAGTTAGTAAATTTGGGATCCAAGGAAACAATTGATAATCCTAGAGAGTCATTGAAGTGTTGGGGATGTGGCGAACCACACTTGTTGAGAAACTGTCCATACAAAAATGTTGCAATCAAAACTATTCATAACATACAAGAAGCTTCAACGGTTGGAGATATTGGAAAAAGTATGCATAGAATCAACGCATCTTTAGATAGAAGGCAAGTAGATCACCAATCCACCATTGTAGAAATTGAAGGTAAATTTAATGACATAAAATTTTCTATTTTAATTGACCCAAGAGATAGTTTAATTTATGTTACCCCATCTTTGGTAGACTCAAGCAAGCTGAAAAAAGAAAAACATTCTAAACCATGGCTAGTGAAATTAGCAACAAGAACAAAAAGGAAAGTAAATGAACTCATTCCTGAATGTATGTTGGATATAAGTGGTCAGGATACAAAGTTAAATTTGAATGTACTACCTTTAGATTCACACAACATACTCAGAGGTATGGACTGGTTAGAGAAACATAAAGTTGTATTAAACTGTTATGAAAAATCATTTATTTATAAAGATGAAAGTGGAATATCAAGAACAGTGCAAGGAATTAGTAAACTAATTTATGTGAGACCTATATCAGCAATGGCAATTCAAGAAGTTCATTAGTAAAGGCTACAAAATATACGCTATCCAAGTAACAAAACTGTTAGAGAAAGAAAGCAAACCGAGTTTAAAAGAATTTGTTGTACTTCAAGGATTTGAGAATGTATTTGCAGAAGAAATACCAGAATTACCTCCAAGGAGAGAAACATATTTTTCTATTGATCTACTACCTGGATCTGAACCAATGTCAAAGGCACCTTACAAGTTGAGTATCCTTGAGTTAGAAAAATTAAAAAATCAACTACAGGAATTACTAGATAAAGGATACATCAGACCAAGTGTTTCACCATGGGGAGCACCAGTTTTATCTGTCAAAAACAAATATGGAACCCTGCAATTATGTATTGACTATCGTCAATTGAATAAGAGGATAATTAAAAATAAGTACCCTCTGCCCAGGATTAATGATTTATTTGATCAGGTGGGAGGAGCAAAAATATTCTCTAAACTGGATTTAAGATCTAGTTATCATCAAATCATAATAAAATATGAAGATGTAAATAAAACAGCTTTTAGGACACTCTATGGAAATTACAAGTTTGTAGTAATCGCTTTTGGACTTACTAACATACCGGCAACATTTATGTGTTTAATGAATAGTATATTCAACCAATACTTGGATATATTCGTATTGATCTTTATTGATGATATATTAACTTATTCAAGGTTTGAAGAATAACACGAACAACATTTGAAAATAGTACCATAGAATCTAAGAGAGCACAAATTGTATGCTAAGTTCAATAAATGCAACTTCTATCAAAGAAAAATACAATAATTGGGACATGTAATATCAGAGGAGGGTATTGCAGTAGACCTCGAAAAGATTAGAGATATTATGGAATGGAATGTACCTAAGAATGTAGCAGACATGCAATCATTCATGGGGATTATCGGTTATTATCGGAGGTTTATCAAAGGATTTTCTAAAATTGTCTATCATATTACATCATTGCAGAAAAAGGGAGCAGAATTTATTAGTCTCAAAAGTGCCAAGACGGTTTTGATAAATTGAAAGGTTTACTAACTATAGCATCAATCCTTAAAGTGGTTGATCCTGATAAATATTTTACAGTTTGTGTAGATGCAAGTAAAGAGGGATTAGGAGGAGTATTGTCACAAGGTGGGCATGTAATTTGTTACGAATCTCGAAAATTGAAGGAACATGAGAGAAATTATGTAACTCATGACCTGGAGTTAGCAGTTGCAATTCATGCACTACAAATGTGGCGGCATTACTTAATGGGAATAAAATTCATATTATTAATAGATAACAGCGGTGTGAAACATATGTTTAGTCAACAAGATATTAATGCACGGCAGGCAATATGGTTAGCCTTTTTAAGCGAGTTCAATTTTGAGGTTCAACACATCAAAGGAAACGAGAATAACGTCGCGGATGCACTAAGTCGAAGAACTAATGAGTTGTATGAAATTATCATCGGAAAAATGGACAGTGATATTGAGGATAGAGTTAATATGTAAGCATAAATGATGCAGAATACATCAAAACAATAGAACAATTACAAAAAAATGAAGGGTATTTGAATAGTACATATTACAGTATCGACAAAAATGGACTACTAAAGTTCAAAACCAGAATTTATGTACCAAATTCTGTTGAATTAAAGTCGATAATCTTGAATGAGTTGCATAAAAATCCCTATTATGGTCATCATGGATATCAGAAAATGATAACATAATTGAGAAAACAATTTTATTGGCCTAATATGAAATCTGATATAGCTAAATACTTATCTAAATGCTTAGATTTTCAGCAGGTAAAGGTTGAACATCAACATCCAGCAGGGTTATTACAACTTATACCTATATCAAAATGGAAATGGGGAATTATTTCGATGGATTTCATTACAGGTTTTCCTAAAACTCAAAGACAAAATGATTCAATCATGGTAGTAATTGATAAATTGAGTAAGTATGTTCACTTCATACCTATGAAATCTATCTACTAAGCTATTAATATCACTGAAATTTTTATGAAAGAAATATTTAGATTGCATGGAACTCCTAAGGTGGTGATTTTAGATAAAGATGTCAAATTTACATCAAATTTCTGGAAAGAATTGTTTGCAGGTTTGAGAACTAATTTGAATTTCAGTACAATCTATCATCCACAAACAGATGGACAAACAGAATGTACAAATCAGATTATTGAAGACATGTTACTAATGTACGTAAGAAAGAAACCAACTAAGTGGGAAGAGTACCTACACTTAGTCTAATTTGCATACAATAACGGTTATCAAGGTTGGGAAAAAATGAGTCCCTTCAAAGTTTTATATGGCAGGAAATGTATAACTCTGATCAGTTAGGATAATCTGGTTGAACGAATAATGGTTGGACTAGAAATGATCCAAGAAATGGAACAGATGGTCAAAAAGGTACAACAGAATTTAAAGATTGTGCAAGATCGACAAAAAAGCTATGCAAATCAGAAAAAATGGCATCATGAATTTAATATTGGAGAACATGTGTACCTTAAAGTCAAAGCAAGAAGGAGCTCATTAAAACTAGGGAACTATTGCAAGTTGGCACCAAGATTACGTGGTCCATTCGAAGTCTTAGCTCGAATTGGACCAATGGCATACCAACTAGCACTCTCTGCTATTTTAAAAATTCATAATGTTTTTCACATTTCATTATTAAAATATATATATTCATGATCCTACTCACATCATTGATTGGAACATGGTGTAGGTGGAACCAGAAGGCGAGTTCCAAGCGAAAACTCTATGCATTTTGGACAGAAAAGAAACAGTACTATGGAAGAAGAAGTAGAATCAATCTTCTTGAAACCTTCTTGAAACAATACTACGGAACAGAACGAAACAGAACCTTAGGAGGCCACTTGGGAGCTGGAAGATGAAATGATGAAATCATATCCAACTCTATTCCAAGTGATGAATGGAAGGAAGTACTAACACTAAGGAAAGTCTTATACTTAAGGGGGAGAGAATGTAATATCCTCAAGAATTAAACATTTGATTTTTGAATAATTTCCATTTATGGAAATTCATACTAAGTGTTATTAATACATTTAATAGCTATATTTTTGTTGTTGAGCAAGAGTTTGACTTTCAAATTGTCCTCTTTGATGGACAGATGTAAGAAACATAAAGTTTTAATATATTTAATATAGGAAATAAATTGAATAGACAGGTTATAAATAGTTTACTATGACTCCATGAGTGGGGAAAAAGTGTGAGTTAACTCAAAGCTTATTTTAAAAAGTGTCAGAAGTGGAGTTATGTCACTAGCAACCCCTAAAAATCAAGGATTTCTAACGCTGTGAATTTCCAAGGAGGGAAATGAGTTTAATGGAAAAGTCTTAGGCACAATATGCATAAATACAACATATGTGGGAGGCGGGACATTGCTTAGTATGTTGTGGAAAGAGATATTTGTTGTGGGAGCACTTCTATGTTAGGAAAATGATTTTCCTGAACTATACATAGGTACATTGGCTAAGGAGTGAAACTTTGTTCATCCTTAAGGAGTCATAGTCAGGCTAGGGGGTGATCAGAACAAGTAGTCTTGATTGTTCTGCATCTACGTTTGGGTGGAACGTGGTTATTCCATTTGTTTCCGATATATTTTGGTACAGATGTGTATATTCTCCATTATTTATATCCATTTTTTATTTACTACCTTGTCGATAAATTACAGAAATAATAGAATTAAAAGTATGCATGCCATAAAGAATTATAAGTAATTATTTTCTTATTCTATAAAAAAAATTGAGCATAATGATTTGTATGATGGATAGTTGTTTCCTCATAGGGGAATCATGTATATCATAAGGGTCAACTGATTCGTAATAATCTAGAATTGAAATTGAGTGTATCCTACGGTTGTAATCTTTTGTGGAGACCTAAATTCTAGATTAAAGAGAGACAATTTTAGACGCCACACGCTTGATATATATATATATATATATATAT
>JASDQU010309731.1:97676-109311 GCA_032191745.1 Picea mariana
AGTCATTCCGATGAAAGGTGTATGGAAGAAACTCGGGGAGTCAATAATGTTAATAACGGGTTAACAAGCCACGAGCTAAACATAATATGCAGAAAACAAAAGCGATCCATAGTGTCATGTCGCTCGACCCTAGTACAAACCCAAAAAAAATACAAGATATAGTTTCTACCCTGAAAGAAAACTCTTATAGAACCTAAGAATATTATTACAGATTGCCATTGGAAAAGTCTGACAATGTAAAACTCTGTTTGAGAGTGCTCAAAGTCTTACACAGGGTTTCTAATCCCCTGTAGAAGAAATTTTTTGAGGAATAGACTTTGTAACTAGAATAACTAAAACAAAAATAATTGTAGTAGAGAATCGACTTACCAGAAAACATACAGGTTGACGAATTCGTTGAAGACAACCATAGTATCCGTAGCAATATTTTTCTTAGTACGAGTCCATCACCGAGACACTACTCGTACAAGGAATGACTTGTACAGAATAAAAATCCATTCAGAAGGATATTTTATAAATAAGACCAATATAATTATCCAAAACAGAGAAAACATTGGCATGGCTCTAATCCAGTTCCTATCTACACATTTTACAACAAAGAAAAAGAGCCTTTCCCTTTTGAAGCTTAAACAGACCCAACTTATTGAGATTTCTAAACTCCATGAGGTGGTAGGAAACCTCACGGCTAGACTGTGATGAGTTATTTATGTTATCAGTGGAGGAAAAATGACAAACAAAAGTTCACGATGAGGGTAAAAACCCTCCTTAGTCACAATCTGTAGAGAAAAAGAACTCCAAAACAATCGACCGGTATAGTGAAAGTGTACAACCATCCACCTTACCCAGGGTTCATGGAAGAGTAGTACCCTCTTTCCCGGATGGGAAGGAGACAGAGGAAGGAAAGAGCATAAATGACAGTGAAGTGAAAATGTTTGCATGTAGATGGCGAGCTGTAGGTGTAGGTGGCAGCATTGGATTAACATTTGTCAACATAATGGATGAATCATAGTTCAACTAAAAACTTAAGATATGGAGTTTTAACATAAAATGTTAAGAGACTAATGTTATCTCTTAAGATAGCATTAATTCATTTCTAAATCCTACATTTGAAATCTTAACTTTAAACATAAGGAAAAAAGTAAAATTGCCTTGATATGAGGCCAAATAAAGCTTCAAATTATTTGATTGGTGAAAAAAACATATTGCAAAGTCTTATTGGATTGGATAAAGTAATGGATAACTCTTCAAATTAAAACTTAGGATAACATAAGAAAAATTACATTGGTTTACGCGTAAATTAATAGGAGGGGAGAAAACCGTTTACAATAGTACTAATAATTGTTAAGTTTTACTACTTTAATAGAAAAGAAAAGAAAAATTAGTAGTAAATTTTGAGGTTCCTTACACCCCTCTTTCTAGAGGTTTTCACGTGCCCTTTTGATTAGCATGATAATATTGATGGCATGGTAGGACACTTTTCGAGTAGTTGTCTCTATTCTGATTTTTGGGTGGTTTCACGTTTTTCGAGGTAACTCACACTTCTCGAGGCATTGGTCACACCTCCCGAAGCATTTGGGGTTATTTAGGCATGCATGTACAGCCTACTCACATGCCACATGGAGAATATTTGAGCGTTCTCTTCATTGTTCACTTTGAAGTTGATTTCCATTTATTTGGAGGGCTAACTTGCACTTGAACTATTATGACGGTCGTGGGGTATATTTGTATTGAACTATTATGACGGTCGTGGGGTATATTTGTAGCATATGATGATTTGGAGGGGTCACTTAAGTGGATTTTGATAATATGGCGTTTACTTAAAACACTTTGATGATGTGGACATGGCTTACATGAATTCTAATGAGCTAAACTTGAGGGTCAACCCCTTATATTTAGACGTCAATATAGTTGTTTGGGGTTTTTTTTGGCTAATTTTTGACTTGGAGAGTCATCTTCATGATTCATGGAGGTGCCTTGACATGTGTGGTATGGTCATGGAAACTCATTTTAGATCTATTTTGGAAGTAACAAAACATTATAGCACACTTTTATGGAGTTGTTTTGGAGGAGTTGTCTCATTTGGAGGGTTTATATCATCATTTTGGAGGATTGATTTTTATTTTTAAGAGGTGGCTTGAGGATCTACATATATTTTAGGGGCCTTTGGAAATCGGCATGGCAACTTGGGACATCATTCACCCTTATTCAAAGGAGAGGACTACCCTTTGGGGGTTTACCTCATCTTATTCATTATACATGCGGCTTGACCAATTTTATTTTATTGTTATGTTAGATTAATTAGTTGTAATTTTGTTTTTTTAGGCTAAATATAAGGAATCACATGAAATATTATTATTTCATTATAAGAGGAAGTTGGGCTTCACTCTATAAATAGAGTATTCATTCCTTATTTGTACTCATGGGTAGACAATTTGGAACTTTCTCTCTCTTTGGAGCCTAATCGATATATCTTTCTTGGAGCATTTATGGTATTGAGGGTTCATTCTTTGTGGACGTGAATGTTGTCAACTCTTGAAGCTTTTCCTACTTGGTCTTTTTTTGGTGCATAAAGATTAATGGTGGAATTTTCAAGTCTTCTACAAAGCCTTTCAAGATCGATCCATAGAGGGATAACTTTATCACCTGGAGGAAGAAGCTTCTAGGGTTCGTCCTCATTCTACCTTGTTGATTTGGTGAGTTCTTGATACTATGCTTTGTTCTTCTTATTGGTTCATTGGTTGAAGTATTAAGTAATTTCATCAAGTCATAGTTGATTTTGGATGGTGAAGGTTATTCCCTTGAGGAAACACTTCTTGTAGACCTTGAATCCTTTGTTGATCAATTCGGGTGAGGGATTACTTCAACCTTATGGTGCTAGTCTCAAACCCTAATCCTTTAAGAAAATAATCCAACTCCCTGGAGGGTTTCTTGTTGACCTCATTTACCATTTGATTCACCTTGACTCCATTGCTATAGTTGGACTTGGCACTGATCTCTTGATGTCCTTCCATCACTTTTCTAAAAAACTCCAAACCCCGTTTTATTAAGACTACTCTCAATATCACATTGTGCTTCATCGCTCGGTCTTAGTAATCCTAATAGGGAATACCCCCCTTGAGCCAGAGGAGAGTCGACCTAAAGCAACATAGGATAGGTTGTTGAGGTGGCAGTGGTGACCTTCCTAGAGATTGCCCTTATATTACACCTTGTGGATTAAGACTTTCATCATTATGTCAATTTTAGCGGTAACATTTTTAGTGTCGCTGCGAGGGATAAAAGCCAATTCTCATAAAAAAGAAGAAAACATATTTTGTGAGAGTGCTCTCGTTGAAGATCTCCTTCTCATATGGCAACTCCAAGAAGGGACAAAGCCCTTGTTCCTTACATTTCAAAACATTGTTGGATAAAGAAGTGAACACATCCACGAGTTGTGAACCCACAGGGGAGGCATTAATAGAGGAATTATATAATAATATAATTCCTCTATTAATGCCCCCCCTCCCATATAATTCCTCTATTAATGCCCCCCTCCCACCCTCTATAGAGGATGGGAGGGGGGACATTAATAGAGGAATTATATAATAGAGGGTGGGAAGAGGGCATTAATAGAGGAATTATATATTATATAATTCCTCTATTAATGCCCCCCTCCCACAAGTTGTGAAGGCTCGTTGAAGCAAAACTCACCTTGGCAACTCCACCACTACATTGTGTAAGGTATAAGTGTTATTCACTTCATATTTTTATTTTCAGCCTTACAATGAAGAATTACAAGAAAAAAGAAAATGGAATTACCCCATGGATGCCAAAATGGTATGCTCCCGTTGATTTCTTAAAAAACGGGGTTTTCCTCATTATGTGGATTCGGAGGTCATTCCAAGGTTCCATGGATATGGTAACTCCAACATCTATATTCTTTATGGAATTCAGCAAAAGCAGTGGTTTTTTTCATAAGGATGTTATATTGAAATTTTTTGCATTAATCTAAAAGGATATGCAAAGCACTTGTTCATGAGCCTTGGCAAGGGAATATTTATGTCTTTTACAGATTTCCTTGATATTTTCTTGAGGCATTCCGTACACGTTGGGACTATTGGTCTGAACAATGGCTTCCCGTGGTTCAAGAAATCAAGAAAGTTTATGATGCAGAAAAAACTATTGAAGAGGGTCCTAGTCCTAGTCCTCCTCTTGAAGACGATGGAACCAGCACAAGCATTTCTAGTCCTATGTTTGAAGAAAATGAAGACAGATCTACCTATATAACAGATCTGGTTTTAGAAATTCCAACCGAAGGACTCTTCCCTCTGGCGGCTAATACCGAACCTGAAGATTGTCATTTTGATTAAGATGATCAATTTGCTGGTGAGAATAGGGAGGTTACAAACCGTGAACATCATTCTGAAAGCAAAGGGGGATGTCCGAATCATCCCTCCTGGGTAGAAAACGAGCATGACAACAATCAAGGCACTTATGGAGATGAAAATCTTGTTATCCAGAACATTGATCAAGCCACCTTCAACCTGAAAAATGAGGCATGTGTACAGCCTCTCACTTGAAATGCAGGCTCTCTACAGGACTCAATATGTGATAACAGAGATATGTAACTTTTTTCTCAGTTTGAAAAACACTCAAATTTGCGTTTGGAATCTGAACAAAGAAGTGATGAAAGGTTTTCTCTTATGCTCAACGTTGGTGACACAGATCAGAATAAGGTTGCTTTCATAGTGGATTGCGATGCTACAAGCCAGTCTAGTGAAAGACAAAAACTAGTTGGCCATTGAATTTGAACGGACAAGGGAAAATCTTGCATTATGTATCTTGACGGTCCCCACGTTTTTGATAATGATGGTGATGCTTACGATCTCTGTGATGAAAAGAAGCACCCGGTTAATCTGGTTACAGATCTTTTCTCCGACCCCAATCAAACGTGAATAGAGCGATATCTCCCCTATATTTTTGATGTTCACTTTGGAAATGAAAGTTCACATCACTCCCATATGGCTGGCGTGTATCCGTTCTTGGTGAATGAACAAAACGATTCTTGCAAATGGTCTCCCGGTCGGGTTATGGAGAATGATGGTTTGCTTAAGAAAATCCTCACTTTCAAGCAGCGGCGGACCCCATACCCCAGTGCGAACTTAACTATGGACAATCAAGCTACAAATTGGAGGCTTGAAAAGACCAATCATCGATTACGTAGTCTGGGTTTGGATGACACTCCCAGTCACTATATTGATGGTATCTATGGGAAAAATAAGCACTGGGTCTCTTCCACGATTGTTTTACTTGATGAATCAGATGTGCCGAAATGCGAGATCATGACACCCTGAGACCACGGTACCACACACCCAAATTTCGTTGATACAGGCACGGGATCGAGTTATGCGCAAAGCTTGAAGCCCATGACAGATTTATACACCGTCGACAGTCCAGATATGAAACGAATTGGGTCACCACAATATTCTGATGTGTGCGAAGTTCCCTTGGTTGAGAATTTGATTGCCAGTGCAATTACAGTGAGATCGTGCCACGAGCTAGATGGGAGAGTGATGCTCATGCATGTTAGGCAGTTGAAGCAAAACATAGCATAAATAAGTAAGATCAAACACCCATTAAACCATTAAACTAAGTATAGTAATCTTACTTCACAATTTGATACAGTGATTTATTTTCTTTACACATTGCACTCACATATCTATGGATATGCTCGCATTTATAAGATGTATCACTCAGTTACATAGACTGATCATGAACAGATCACATAGTTACAATAACAGTTTATAAATAGATTGCATGCATGCTCATTAACATAGCTGCATGCGCATATGACTGCATGAAAAAAATCGTTAACATGTTTTCAGTATAGATCGTGTATCTTTGGCTACCGAAGAAAATGACATGGCATTACTGGGTAGCTAAGGAAACCCCGCATTGAATTGAAATACATGAGAACTAAGCTCGATAAATTTCACCTCGATACAAGCCCCCATCAACAACATCTTCACACAGAATGAGATGGAAGAGGTAAGAGGAAGTTCTACCTGTCCATTACTATCGTTGGGGAATACTCAGTTTTATTCTCTTTTCACACAACACCACAGCCCTGATGTCAGGGATTCCTTTACATGCTCAGAAACAGTTCAGAAGGGACAACTACAACTCAAGAAGATACCAAATGATGTAACGAGTACTCAAACAGGATCACTGATCAGCACTACTGAGTGTTATATTGTTTCTAGAAAAGGAAGGACTCAATAGCATACGCCCAAAAAGATATGGATGGTAGAACCAAGTGATGGCCTGTGGATTTACAATAATGATAGCAGCCTTTGGGGCGGATGTTTTATCAGGGACAGAGCTACAGATCTCAAGCCAAATCTTCTACAACGAGGTTGTATACAACCCGATACATTCTCATGTGACAACAAAGAAAATGCACCAAAACTGGGAACAGGATAGCAGGTAGATATTTTACGGTTTGATAGTGAATACAGTAGTTTCATTCATAGGTGCATTAAGGAAGCATGCAACAGCTCATCTCCATTGCTGCGCACAATGGAAGACATCCTTGGTTTCAGGGTTCCACCTCAGTGATAGAAAGTCCAACAAATAGTCATTCCAGTTTTAATATCTATCTGTTTTATATGATCAATATGATCACCAAGCATAGAGGAAGAGGTCATTGTGTAGACGAAATGTTGAGGTTGGCTACATTGGTTGACTAACTTCGCCTAGCATCTAATTCATAACTAGTTATAATAGGGTAGGAAGAATAAGTTCACTTGAATAGTAGCATACTTGTTTTTCTTTCGTTGTTTGACTTGGAGCTGATGTGTACAGTGATGGAATTGATGGGATTTTGGGTTCTCATGTCTCTTGATAAGAGCACATGTCCTCTAGTTGAAGTGGAGTAGGTTAATCGGGAACAATTTTTCTTCTCGAATTAACTTTTTGGTAAGTTTTTCGGTTATGGAGTTTTGAATTTCTGATTGATCTAGAAGTTTCATGAATTTTCTGAATATTTGGGTTGGTTTAAAATGGAGCAAAACCCCTAGATAAAGATTTGAAATGCATGTAACTTACATCTATGCCAAACTCAAGCTACCCTAAAAATCTGGCCGAATTCATACCCATTTTTTTACAGAAAAAAAGGAACATTGCTCCCTAATTGAAGCTAGTTGTTACCCCTCTTTCTGGCATATGATGGAAGGGTCACTTAAGTGGCTTTGAATAATGTGGCATTTACTTAAAACACTTTAATGATGTGGACATAGCTTACATGAAGTCTAATGAATTAAATTTGTGGGTCGACCCCTTTATTTGGACGTCAATATGGTTGTTTGGGTTTTTCTTGGCTAATTTTTTTACTTGGAGAGTCATCCCATGATTCATGGAGGTGCCTTGACATGTGGTATGGGCATGGCCACTCATTTTAGATCTATTTTCAAGGTAACGAAGCACTATGGCAGACTTTTATGGAGATGTTATGGAGGGTTTATATCACCATTTTGGAGGATTGATTTCTACTTTTGAGAAGTGGCTTGAGTATCTACAAATTTTAGGGGGCTTTGGAAATAAGCATGGCAACTTGGAACATCATTCACCCTTATTTAGAGGAGAGGATTTTCCTTTGGTGGTTTGCTTCATTTGGTTCATCATTCACCCTTATTTAGAGGAGAGGATTTTTCTTTGGTGGTTTGCTTCATATGGTTTCATTGTACATGTATCTTGACCACTTCTATTTTATTGTTATGTTAGATTGCTTAGTTGTAATTTGGTTTTTATTATGCTAGATCTAAGGAATCACATGAGAGATTATTATTTTATTGTAAGAGGAAGTTAGGCCCCACTCTATAAATAGAGGATCCATTCCTCATTTGTACTCATGGTTCGATAATTTGGAGCTCTCTCTCTTTTGAACCTAATCAATATATCTTTTTTGGAGCATTTATGATATTGAGGATTCTTTCTTTGTGGATGAATGTTGTCTACTCTTAAGCTTGTCCTACTTGGTTTCATTTTGGTGCATGAATATTAATGGTGGAAGTTTCAAGTCTTCTACAAATTCTTTTAAGATCAATCCATAGAGGGATAACTTTATCACATGGAAGAAAAAGCTTCAGGTTTGTCCTCATTTTTCCTTGTTGATTTGGTGAGTTCTTGATACCATGCTTTGTTCTTCCTATCAGTTCCTTGGTTTTTTCCTTGGGTTTGTCCTCATTCTTCCTTGTTGATTTGGTGAGTTTTTGATACCATGTTTTGTTCTTCTTGTTGGTTCCTTGGTTGAATTATTTAGTAATTTCATCAAGTCATAGTTGATTTTGGATGGTGAAGGTTATTCCCTTGAGGAAACCCTTCTTGTAGACCTTCAATCCATCATTGATCTATTCATGTGAGGGATTACTTCAACCTTATGGTACTAGTCTCAAATTCTAATCCTTTAAGAAAATAAGCCAACTCCCTGGAGGGTTTCTCCTTGACATCATTTACCATTTGATTCTCCTTGACTCCATTTCCCTAGTTGGACATGGCATTGATCTCTTGATGACCTTCCATCACTTTTCTAAAAAACCCTAAAAAACCCCAAACCACGTTTTACTAAGGTGACTCTCCTTGTGCTTCATCGCTTGGTCTTAATAATCCTAATAGGGAATACCCCCATTGAGCCAGAGGAGAGTTAACCTAAAGCAACATAGGATAAGTTGTTGAGGTTGGTGACCTTCTTAGAGGTTTCCCTTATATTGTACCTTGTGGATTAAGACTTTCATCATTATGTACAATTTGGGAGGTAACACCCCACAACAATGATTCGAAGGTTACCTATTTGATGCATGAGTATGCTCACTTTGGAGGCTAGCATTAGTAGCAATACTGGAAGCAATGATACTTGGTGCATTGTAAAGAGAGGAAGCTTCATGTATTATGTACATATAGTGATCATGCAGAAAGTGGTCAATTCCTAAGCAAAAAGAGTAGAAAGAGATTATTGCACCAATGGAAAGTAACTCTCCTATTTAACTCCCATGTCTTTTTTATATATGATATGTTCTACTTGTTAATAGAGGAATCCATCTATAGGATGTTGTAATTGGAGTTGCAATGATATCAGATGTAGTATACTATGGGAAAGTTTGGAGAAATAGTTGCATTAGCAAATAGCTTGTTTCATTCCTTCAATGTACATAAAAAAACTTGTACTGCTACTAAAAAAACTTGTACTACTACTAATCAAGTCATTGTCAACAATATTGGAGGAAGCCATGTATGATATGTTGTAGCAAGAAAGGATTTTTCCTATTAGAAATGAAAGTATTTAAACAAAATAGGAAATAGCACCCAGAAGAGGAAAGGTGTGCACATTTGATGTGGTGGTTGAGAGATTATTACGCTTCCAATGAGTGCCTTAGCACTTGGCAGATTGTTGCATTAAATCTTGTAATATGTACTTTCATGTATAATGCACTTGTTGGGAGCACATTCAGAAATATATATATATATATATATGTTTGGAGGTAAAATGAAAAAGCAAATGAAGTTATGTGTCTCATGTGAATATTCACATAATGAGTAGCAAAGTGAAAATTGTGTGACTCATGGTTAGTTCAATATGCATCTAATATGGGTGAGTGCAAGAAGTTTGTGGCCGAAAAAGTGGCAATGGCATGAATAAGAACACACACTCGCAGGAACACGTGTGTGTTCTTAGGAACATGTACGCGTTCCTATACCTATAGATTTGGATATGGTTGAACCTCCACGTGGATTGCCACATAGGTTTAGTGGAAAAACCTAGTGTGTGGTCTTAAGAACGCATGTGCAGTCTTAAGAGAATGTGTGTGGTCCTAAGAACATGCACACGATCTTACTGGTAAACATATTTAAAGGGCCCGAGCGTGATTTGTTCCCATTGTGCACAAACCGCGTTCACGCTTCTCTCATTGGGAAAATATAGTGGAGCTAGAGAGGAAGAAAGTGAGGAGGGGGCCACCATGTCCAGGTATGTTACATTTTTCTTAATTTTAATCCAATTTAGTATTTTTCTCCCAATAATCTAAATTAAAAAAAAAAATGTAATTTTGTATTTTAAATAAAAAATGAACCTAATTTGCATGCCATGGCTTTTAAATTGTAGCATATATAATACAATGGAACCCCAAGATAATTTAAACTGCTCATAAGAAAACCAAGAAGATCAAAACCCCAACCCACCACCACCACACAATGTAAACATTGAAATTGATGAGGGTTTGGTTATATTATGAACCCCTGAGGAACAATTAAGGGAGACTAGAGAGCCTAACAGAGTCTCCTTGGCCACTTCTTTGGACATCATTGTGCAGTCCATTGGAAGTGCCCAGTGGAAATTGACCTCTATTTCTTATTATAGGGCACAAATGTATGAGTTCTATAGCATTGGTTTGGACAGAAACCAAGTCAAAGAACTGGGCATTTCAAAACAACAAATATTGTTTATTTTTAGGGATCCTAGAAATGGACAAGAACTACCATTGACTGGGAAATGCATCTCCATTGAATGTTGCATCCAACCCCAGACTGGTCAAAACTATATGGATAGGTGGTACATGGTTTTTGATAAACCTCCTTCCAATAACAAGGAGATTCCCTTATATTTTTTGAGGAAATTATGGGTAAGCATGTCAACTACTTTGACATTGGTGACTTCCATGGGGTGGGTCGAGGGTCTGCACAGGACCGAGAGCATGCCAGGTGTTAACTCCTCAAATAAACTTGTCAATTTATTTGTTTTCCCTTAAGTGTTAGGTTGTCACTTCAAATTATTTTTTGAGTTTCTTTCGATGCAAGCTTAGGTTCTATTTTTGTCCTAGGAATAAATGAGGTCCATGAAGTCTTCTTTTTGTAAATTGGCATGACTCACTTTCAACAGATAACCAACGTCCGAAAGATTTATTGTGCGTTGTGGAAAGCGCCCACTTTCAACAGCTAAGGACGTCGTTTCATCAGTTAATGCGCTGTAGAAAGTGACAAAGCGTAAAAGGTTCGACAGTCAGTTCGCACGTGGCGCGCTATGGAAAGTATCCACTTTCCGCAGCTAAGGAACATTTTCAAGTGATATGGCACGCTATTGAAAGTAATCACTTTCCGCAGCTAAGGCAAGTTTTCTATAAAACGGTGCGCTGCGGAAAGTACATACTTTCCGCAGCTAACATGGTTTTTCAAAGGAGTCGCGTGCTGGTGAAAGTAGCAAGCGAGCGTGGTGGCAAAGGCGTTCTCCATGCACCGTTGTTGCATGAAGCGGGAATCACGTGCTCGTTATCCACGTATGAAGGAAATGATGAGGTGATCACCCCCACGTCAGAGCAAATCCAAGACATGCGCTAGTGGGAGTGGGCGATCATAGAACTTCAATCATGTGTGTCAGGATATGATGGTAATTCGAAATCATTCCAGAACCCGCGCTCAACTATCATCACACCCGAAATGGCAAGTTTGTGTTCGGCGACGCAGGTAGAGAGGAGGTACCATCAACCTGACACCATCAAATCAGGCAGGGTTTGCATATTACAAGTTGTTTCCAAAATACAGTCGAGGTTTTCATTTGATCCAACACAGAGTCGAAGCCGAGACTGCTTTCAGCAGCGCAGAACCTCGGTTT